>OX393550.1:18432674-18435174 GCA_947650365.1 Chamaelirium japonicum | reverse complement strand
TATTTGTATGAGCGTAGCTGTTCTAATTCATTTGTACAAAGGTAGCCATTTTAATTCTTTCGTACGAGCCATTCTAATTCATTTGTACGAATGTGGCCATTCTATTTCATTTGTACGAATGAATGTAGCTATTCTAATTCATTTGTATGAATGAAGCCGTTCTAATTCATTTGTATGATTGTAGTCATTCTAATTCATTCGTACGAACGAATGTAGTCATTCTAATTCATTCATACGAAGGTAGCCATTCTAATTCTTTTGTGCAAGACATTCTAATTTATTTGACCAAATGTAGCCATTCAAATTCATCTGTACGAAGGTAGCCATACTAATTCATTCATATGAACCCTTCTAATTAATTCGTACGAATGTAGCATTCTAATCCATTCGTACGAATGAATGTAGCCACTCTAATTCATTCCTATGAATGTAGCCATTCAAGTTCATTTGTACGAAGGTAGCCAATATAAGTCTTTTGTAGGAGCCATTCTAATTCATTCGTACGAATGTAGCTATTGTAACTCATTCGTGTGAACGAATGTATCCATTCTAATTCATTCGTACGAATGTAACCAGTCTAATTCATTCTTACGAAGGTAGTCATTCTAATTTATTTGTACGAGCCAATCTAATACATTCGTACGAATGTAGCCATTCTAATTCATTCGTACGAAAGAATGTAGCCATTCTAATTCATTCATACGAATGTAGCCATTCTAATTCATTCGTACGAAGGTAGCCATTCTAATTCATTCGTATGAGCCATTCTATTTCATTCATTTGAATGTAGCCATTCTATATCATTCGTACAATGATAGCCATTCTATTTCATTCATACGAGCCATTCTATTTCATTCATATGAGCCTTTCTAATTTATTCGTATGAGCCATTCTAATTCATTCGTACGAATGTAGCCATTCTAATTCATTCTTACGAATGTAGCCATTCTAATTCATTCGTACGAGACATTCTAATTCATTCATATGAGCCATTCTAATTCATTCGTATGAGATATTCTAATTCAATCGTACGAACGGATATAGCCATTCTAATTCATTCGTATGAATGTAGCCATTCTAATTCATTCATACGAAGATAGCCATTTTAATTCAATCGTACGAACTATTCTAATTGATTCGAATGAATGTAACCATTACAATCTATTCGTATGAAGGTAGCCATTCTAATTCATTCGTACGAGCTATTCTAATCGATTCGTACGAATGTAGCCATTCTAATTCATTCGTACGAATATAGTCATTCTAATTCATTCGTACGAAGGTAGCTACTCTAATTCATTCGTAAGAGCCATTCTAATTCATTTGTATATATATAGCCATTCTAATTCATTCGTACAAACGAATATAGACATTCTTATTCATTTGTACGAATGTAGCCATTCTTACTCATTCATACGAAGGTAGCAATTCTAATTCATTCGTACGAGCTTTTCTAATTCATTCATTCGAATGTACCTATTCTAATTCATTTATATGAACGAATATAGCCATTCTAATTCACTCGTACGAATATAGCAATTCTAATTCCTTCGAACGATGGTAGCCATTTTAATTCATTGGGTTTGGTGAACTTGAGTTCACAAATGAATGATGAAACATGGTTTATATTGCGCCATGTATCCACTAAAAAGACATAAAGCAAATAAGAGGGGAAAGACATTTAAGATGGTTGAACATTGAAAAGAAACGAAGCAAAAAGTAATTCTTTCTCAGGACATGTGGCAGCTTCTCCATTTCAGTTCACCATTTGAATGGGAACTCGAGTTCAGCTTCCTGGGCCCATATATATATATATATATATATATATATATAGGGGACGGGGAGCCTGGACCTCAGGTGCAGCGTAAATGCTGCACCGGAACCACCCCTCGCGCGCCACGTGTCTAAGAAAACGACCGGATCACGTTTAAAACCTCGGGATGAACCGCAGCCGTCCGATCCGTTCGATCGGACGCGAGATCCGACCGTCCGGATCTCAAATACACAGGATCGTCCGCCCGCCGTCCGATCGGTTTGCCCCGGACGTCCGCCCGCCGTCTGATCCGTGCAGCGCACCCCGCCCGGTGTTCCAATTGGGCCGGGTAATTCCCATCCGTTTGATCAAGCGATTCGAACGGATAAAATCATTTTTCTGTTACTGTAGCCGCTACAGTAACAGCGAAAAACGTTTTTGTCCATTGATTCACTCGATCGAACGGATGGGAATCACTCGGCACATTGAAACACCGGACGGGGGTGTGCTACAGGGATCAGACGGCTGGGGCAAACCGATCGGACGGCAGGCGGACGATCCCGTGTATTTGAGATCCGGACAGCCGGATCTCGCGTCCGATCGAACGGATCGGACGGCTGCGGTTCATCCCGAGGTTTTAAACACGATCCGGCCGTTTTCTTGGACACGTGGCGCGCGGGGGGTGGCTCCGGTGCAGCGTTCACGCTGCACTTGAGGTCCAGGCTCCCCGTCCCCATTAATATATAT
>OX393550.1:18315174-18427674 GCA_947650365.1 Chamaelirium japonicum | reverse complement strand
CATCCAATAACCCCTTTAAATACCCTCACCCCTTACCTCCAGCCATCCTAATCCGTCAACGTCAGTGCCCATAAGACGACATTGAAAAACACCCCTCAGTAGCCTCCGACCGACACTGTAATGTTGATATCGGCAGTTGTCATGGCAGCACCTCGGTCAGAGGCTACCAAGGCAGTCGGAGAAGGGGAAGGACACTGTCAGTGGGTGCCAACTGATATTATTTTTCAATCTCGGTGTGTGGGCTCCAACACTGACGGGATAAGCTCAGGGTTTGGATGGGGAAGAAAAGAAGATGAGGAAGAGAAAGACGACGAAGTGGAAGGAGGAAGGCGACGATGATGGTGGCAGTAAGTGGCATGGTGGATGAGAGGGCGATGGCGGAAGTGGGCAGCATGGTGGATGGGAACAAGGGTTAGAATCACTGGAAGTTACTTAGTGATATATTTTAATGTTGCTACGGCTGTTTTCAAGGGGGTGCCAAGCAAGGTTAGATGGGTTCAAATCAGATTTTCCTCAGATAAAACAGTTATAAGTTGTGAGTTACCTGCACGAATGCACCAGCTTGAATAATACTCGTCGACACGCCTAGGTTTATTGCGCCTAGGGATGGAGGAGCATGGCACTCCCTGAAACATGAAAAAAAAATGGAGATTCCCCAAAAAATTAGACAGATAAATAAAAACCATTATAGATTATAAGAAGAAACTCGAAAAAGGAAAATGAATGTGATCAAGAGTGACCAATAACAATTTCAAATGCAAGATATGATTGCATGCATGATAATGATAGAGCAACACATAGAATTTTGTTGTAAAGTTGGTATGGGAAAATAATACTTCCTGGTGAAGCTTATTTTTTGGGCAAATACATATAGAAATTGCAGTAAAAAAATGTAAGGATGCAAACGGAACAAAGTATAACTCCTTTTGGTTTGTGATGTGGAATAATGATGTGACAATAGACAGTACTTATTTTCTTATGATATATAGCCCTTAACGGGAAGGAATTTCAAATTATTGATTCACAAAGGTGTGTACTAATGATGACATGCAGTTTTGTCAAGATCCTTAGGACACCGAGAACATGATTTTCAGACACATAACAAACCTACATTTAACAAGTTCTAAGGAAGTAAATGTATGAGTCCTCAAAACCATGATTGCAGCCAAATAGCAAGTCAAAGACATAAGAAGGGAAGTAGGTAGCACCAATTCTACTCTGCGAGCAACTAATTACAGCTTACAAAAGAACCTCAATACAATATTTCAATTAGTGGAGATGCACTCTTGTGGGGGGGTTGCTTCATTCCAGTTCCTTGGCATATAGTTTGTGCCCCATAGATGAATCAGTTCCCTGAATCAAACTTGCCTTCTACCCTCTATATGTACACTCTTTCGTAGTTTAGGGAAACATTGGAAGGTTGCTTTCTGGTTGCATGAGCTTAAATTGTGTAACCAACAAGGATAACTTGAACCGATCATATAAAGCGAGTAATACTATTGCTGTCCATTTTGGAATAATCGTATCTATAGGTCCACAACATTTTTTCTTATACCCTTTTATGCTTTATCCAAGTTGATGAATTCATCTTTGGATTCCCTTAATGTTCTCTCTGTCACTTTTCTAAGATAATAGCTCCACTCATCATCATCATCCTCTTTCGCTTCCTCCTCTTATCCCATCTGGATGGGCCCAACTACAAGGTAGATATACCATAACTTTTTTGAGTAGTTAACTTGATGTTAACCCTCTAAGATTGGTGCCGAAAACCTGACAAAGGTAACTTTGCAGGAGAGGCATTGCCAATAAACCTAAAAAGGCATTTGGTGGATAGGGAGACCGGAGACATACCTTGTGGTTACAGGTATGGTTAGGTGATACCTAGGCGTTTTGGTCTGTCTAGGCAAAACACCTCGTATAAGTGATGTACATATACATATATACATGTGTATGTATGTTTACAATCTCGATCATGTCGGCAACACCCTCCCATCCGCAACAGAGAGGTGGGACCCCTTTTTCTGCTTTGTCGCTGTGCGTATGCTCATCGGACACCCCACTCCATTAGGTTTGTGATCCTCCCGTTCGAGTGATCGATGCTTCGCAATCCTCCCCCATTGCAATACACCCTTTGTTGCAAATAATACATACAAGATTTGTCGAGCACCGAAAACGTGGCGCACGCACAGAGAAAGAGTCAACGCAATGCCTAGGTAGTAAAAAAGAATCATGAAAAAAAAGGAACACAAAAAGGAACATAAAAATGAGAGAGAGAGTTACAAAAAAAGAACACAATTAGGGGAAATAACAAAAAGAAGAAAAGAATAATAGTGAGAAAGTTAAATGACAATGGAGAATAATCTTGCGCTCTCTAATTTTTCTTTACCTATTCTTTTTTTTTTTGCTCTTTTTTCTTCCTCCTTTGTATGTTCTTGTGAGGGTTCCTTTTCTCTCATTTCCTATTTTTTGGTTTGTGTAGTTCAGGGGGCATACAAAAGCTTATTTATGTTTTTGAATTTGTGTAGGAAAGGGGCATATGAAAAGATCATCAACAAAACTAAGTTTCGTTTACTAAAAGCATTGTGATTTGTGGTTATAAAAAAATATTACTTTAATTTAGAATCTTAGATGACTTTATGTTTTCTTCGTATTAAAAAGCACCCCTCATACAAATGTCAACATGTTGTTTGGGTTATGGTCACCCAGGAGAGCGCTTTTTTCCAATGTGTATAGGTAGCTGCATTTCCATTAGGCGATTGCCTAGTAAAGACTTCTCGACTAGGTGGCTGCTTAGGCAATAGGGCATCTCAAACACCAAAGTGGGTTACACAATCTAGAGGCTATAAGCAAAATGAGTAAAGAGTACTGTAAGGTATTCAATCCGATGAACACCATAACTAGAAATACAATGTTTGAATGTTGCTAAAGATGCTCAAAATTTGTTAACAATAAGGAAGCTTAAATTCTCCCTAATAATTGAGATGACACACTAAATAGATTAAGAGAGCTTGGTTTGATTCATAAGAAGATAGTTTGTAGGGGGCTTGGTGGACCAACAAGATATTTAGGGAAACCAAATAGTAAGAAGGCTTATGGGATATACTGAAGGTTTTGTTAGGACGTTCTAACAGGATAATATGCTGAACAGGAAAATTACCTATCAAAAATGAAAGGAAGTTGAACATGGATGCCAAAAAGAAGGAATGTAGCATTAGTTATAGATCAAAGAAGTTGAATGACATGATTAACCAGCTGTTGATGTATTAAAAATGTGAGAAACGGAATTAAATTTGCAAGATGAATTTTTGCGAAAAAAAAAAGGCTAGAAAAAGGCTAAAAGATAGGAAAGTAACTGCAACTAAGTTGGTTCAATACTACCTATTCAGGAAAATATCACTAAAATCACCAAAAGATCAGGAAAAATACATGTTTATATAGATGCTACATGATTATTGATTTAACAAAAAATATGTCTTGATTAAGCACAGTTAAATAAAAACTATCTGGAATGGTGCATAACATCGTAGTAAAGTAGAAACCGACTTATGAGAACATTTAGATGGTAATAAGTGTATAAGGTTGTTTTTTATTTTTTTTAATTCTTGCTCCATTGCAAACTAGAGCTGGAAAGGTGAATCACATTAAACAAATTACCTACTCCCCACAATGTTGACATAATTACCTTTATGCTATCCACGACCCATCAAAGCAATTTAAACATATAAGAGTACATTCAACGGACTATTATCATAAATTTTAACTAGGTTTAAGGCACGACACCACAGATCATATGATTGCAAGCATGGTTCATTCTAAATTTCTCAAAAAATTTCAAAATATTTTTATTTTTTAGCCGCTCAAAATGAAATTGGGACAAGGTTTAGGGGTAGTGGTTTACCAGGAATGATTGGTGAAAAAGGATTCATAAACACGACCCCAAATAGATAGAACATGGTTTAGTGGTAGAGGTTTAATAACAAAATAATAAGGCATAGAGAAAGCAATTGTAAATTGGTCTTGATCAATGTTGTCAAGTGTGATGTGTGGCCGCACAACCCAGGTTTAGCAGAATGCATATGTGATTGTGCGATCGCACATCCTTGTTGTGCCAAACAAAAATTCTCTTTTTTGCTGAATTTTGAATTCAAAATATGAAACATACGAATAGTAAAATATTGGCATACTACATTCATTCAAGTTATAAAAACTAGAAAAACACATCTAATCTTTCCGAGGAGGGCCCCAAACTGTCACCTTCCCAAGCCTCCTCACCTTTAGTCTTGATGGTGGTGTAGAGGGAACTTCCTTCCTTCTCCTCATTCTCTTCATCCTCGTAGAGTCCTAGGCACTATCCCCCAGCTCCTCCCTTGGCCACACGCTCCTCCCTTGACCACATGCTCCTCCTCTTCATACTTATATAGTTATACTTGGTGTGTCTGCTCCTATTGCACCAACACAAACATATCGAGCCCTAGAAGTCGTTTCCATGTACACTATTATCTCTATGCGGATATAGGCGGTGACCACAAGGCATTTCTTGGTGTTGGACCCTAACGGATGCACCAAATGTTACTTGATCCTTGTGATGCTACACTTAGCATCGTACTTTCAAAGCTCGCAGAACACGATACTTTTATGCATCAGACGTGTACCTATTTCCACATGGAATCATGTCTTGAACGGCTTTAGAGGATCATTGTCGCTGTCTATGCAACCAGAGGATCCCTTACCCATGGTAGCCATCGAACGAAATGAGAGGCAGGAATGTTTGGAAGTGGTTAAAGGATAACAAGGATAGATATGAGGTGAAGAATGGGTGAATTAGAGGCCTATTTAAAGGTTTGAGGGGGCAAAAAGTGGCTAAAATTGTTTAGTTGAATAATCCAACAATCAAATTTTGAACTGTTGTAGGTATCGAAATGCACAGATCCCTATGCGGCCACACAAATCAAACGGACCAAAATTTGATCGTTGGAATTCGGGGTCCACACAAAAATATATGCGGCCGCACATGACTTACGTGACCCCATATGTGCTTTGCATTTGTTGGCTCCAAAAATATATTGCTATGTATTCATTCCACAAATGCGCATATACGACCGCACATGACAACAGTGGCCTTGATAGAATCCAAATGGCAATAAAAGATAATTTATAAATGAGAGTGGCAAGTGATTGAGGCTGCCCAGTGACAATGCACTTGCCCCTTTTCCAAAGGTTGTGTTATCAAATCCTTGTGGGCTCTTCCTCCTGTCTTTGTGGCAGGCTTTCCTCCCGCCTTTATAGTGATTCTATATGTGCTCCTGTGTGGCAATACTATAGGCAAGGTAGATTCAAATCCTGGTCTATTCTGTGCTCTAAGCACTAACAGCCAACAGGTGCTGATGTGACCGTGAGGTCCCTTCCAAAAAAAATCGATGAGAAATGCAAAAGCATCTAAAGCAGGTGTTGGAGCTAGGTTTCCACGCTAATACGGTGATGAAAGCCAAATGAATCAAATAGCAATCCAGAGTCATCATTACAAATAGATAATGAGACGTACCATCATCTTATTAGCATAATAAAAATTTTCAAATATATTACCATAAGTTTATCAGAATGAATACATTATGTAGTTTCAGTCTCAGATTCAAAAGCAGAATTATGATATTAGAATCCAATAGTTGCAAACTGATTCAAGGTATGGTGATTGTAATGTTTGTGATAATAAAAAAACACCAAAAAGAACAAAGTTAGAGGAAATTAAGAGGAAACAAAGTGACATTCTCAATTTATTTCAGTTCACTGCAATGCCCAGGATTGAAACTAAGTGGTCAACAAAGGAAGCAATAATCGGAGCAAACCTGTTTTGCAAGATTTCAGGGCATGGGCTATGACTTGGTCTTTTATTTTAGGCTTTATCTATCGAGCTAATTATCTAGTGTTGAGTCTTGTTTTGATATTGGGGTTGGTTTGAGTTACATGTAATTTAGCCTTTGAGTTGTGCTTAGTCCAAGGCCTTCTGATATTTTTTAGATATTAGACCGATCTCCTATATAAGTATTTTAATAGCTTTCTTTTGAAATTAAATAATTGACCGAATGAAATTTATGTGTTCAGTCTCTCTAAAACCATGTAGGTGTGAGGCCTTTGAAGGAGGTGTGAGGCCTTTCTCTCCAACTGTGGGAATGCTGGTGTGAGGTCAGTAGTTATCTCCCACTTTCTTCTCCTCCCTCTTTCCCCACCCCACCCCACCCCATCTAGCCACCACAACAAAGCACGCACATCGCGACACCCCTCCCCGATAATACGTCAATCGTCATATGTTTTTAATTGACTTGAAGCATTTGGTAGAGTATCAATGCATATATTTTTATGCCCTTTAGCAAGGAAAAGGGTACCTCAAGATTATAGTGAAATTATCGAGAACATATACGAGGGAGCAATTACATGTGCGAAGCAATCAGTTCAACTATATCTGTCAAATAAAAAAATTGAGGAACTTCTAACGTCTTAGCCTTCAATACCTTTGTCACACAATAATATATTTTCCCGGCATCCCATATCCGTCGACCAATAGTGTATTCCCTATCACTACAGAAGAAGGGGAACTGTAGAACAGAAACAATGAAAATGATTAAGCACAACACACAATTATCAACAATAACATACATCTAAGGAAGTCTGACCAAAGTGCTCCCACCTTCCGAATCCAATGAACTACCAGTGTCCCCGTTGTTGGGCACTCTTCCAACGTCTCGTGGTAGAGGAGCATGTCGTCCCACCCATTCTTGATCCGGAACTCATCATCCCAGAAGAAGTCCCTCACTACTTCTGGCGCAGCGTCCTCAAAGACAGTTCTACTGCGGTATTGCGGTGGGCCACTCTAGCATAAGCACAGTAAAGTGAAGCCAATCAAACAATTTTATAGAGAGAGAAATCATTTCAGTAACCAAATTAGTAGTAAAACTTGAGCAAATCTTAAAACCCAATCCAATATCGAAATTTCATCAAAGCTTCTATCAGTTCGGACATGGGGTACCTCATGATCTCTCCTCCATGCTCGGTAGCTCATGTCCGGCAAGCACCGGTCCATCATATGGTGCCATGCTGGGCCACCGTCTCTCTCCTCGACGAGTGCACACAAGTGCTCCAAATCCTCCGCCGTGACTGCCAATTCCTCACTTCCAATCTCCGGAGGACTGCAAAATCGGCATCAATGAGCAATCCCATCCACTCAATTCGAAACGCAGTAGAAACCCACAATTCCAGCAATCTTAGGAGCACATAAGAAATCAAAAAACCTCACCTTTGTGCAACCCCTATCTCCTCCCTCCCGGAGCCCCGGACAGAGATGAAAGAAGCCATACAGCTCGGGAGCTGACCCGACGATCCCGACGGCTCCGGCATGGCCTTCCGACCAGACTCCCCTCCCCCGACCAGGCTCGCCGCCCATCCCGGCCGCCACGCCCACCCGACGAGGAGGCCCACGAGCACCGCGATCCAGAGCGGCGCCGCGAAGAGGGCGAGCTCCGACACGACGCCCCCGATGGTGGGCCTCCGCAGGATCTCCACCAGGGCGTCCAGGATCAACGCCATGGCCCCAAGGGATACAGCTCCCAAGTGGGCACCGCAGAAGCCTCGACTCGACGGCTCGTGGAAGAGAGGGAACAGATGAGGAGATCAAGAGGATAGAGAGAGAGAGAGAGAGAGAGAGAGAGAGAGAGAAGTAGACAAGAAGGTTGCGACGAAGGGGATCAGATAAGGATTTAGAGAGAGAGGCGGGGAGACGTCTGATTGGGATTCCCGTAGGGACGGACAACCCGCTATTAATATTGGTTGGAGGAAAAGAAAAATCAAATCCGAACAAGACTGAAACCCTAGAGAGAGAGAAAAGGAAGTGAAAAATCTAGAGAGAGAAAGCGCCTAAAATGCGCACGGTCAGTACAGCAGACCAGCTTCATTTGTTTTTCACATGGGGTCGGAGAAGTCGGCGGAGGCAGGACAACGAGGAACATATGTTAAACATTTTGGACGGTTGGATTGCTGTCATCATGAATGTGAACGGTGGGTTCTTTTTCTTGGGGTTTTTTGACTAACACCCCCACGTTATATAGAAATTTGAGTTACAACCCCATATTTATGCAAATTTGACTTCAACCTTCTATCCGTCACTTGACCGTGGGCGACCCTTTAAAAGTGGGGTGTTTTTTTTTTACTTACTCCCCCCCCCCCTAACTTTTGACTGGTCACTAACGATGAAGTAACGGATTGGATGGTAAAGTTAAAATTTTAGAAATTAGGGGTGCAGCTCAAATTTTGATATAAAAGAGGGGGTGTAAGTAAAAATGCTTTTTTTTTTTTAATGGTCCGAATTCCACTAGGCCTCTGCATTGACGATACAGGAATTTTTGACTCGTTCAGAAATTTGACCCAATATACAACCGGAGTTGGATCCTCGTCATATGTTATCTTGTAGCTTTCAGTCTAGTAATCTTGGCCGTCCATCATGGTCGGATGCACGATACGTTGACCTACTCCTTGGACCTAACCGTCCAATCTTAAGGAACTAGAATCTTCTACGGTTCCAGTGACCTATGATTGGGACGGTGTTGGTCGTTGTTGCGTGTCATGTGTCACTAACAGCATAGCAGTCGTAGCGCTAAGTGTGATTCACGGTGTTCACCTATCGCTTATGCCTGCCATCAGGTTCCGCCCACTTAAACACGATGGCTACGATACTGTTAGTGTCACGTGATGCTCATCGGCCGACTACCGCTCGCCACTATAGGTTGCTAGAATCGGAGAAGATTCAAACCCCTTAAGATTGGACCATGGACGAAATTGAATTTGATTTCATTATATTTAGATGATTTCTTTTTTTTTGAGAAATCCCTCTTATCGGAGGGGGGGATATATTATATTTAGATGTTTCATTAGAGAGCTTCTCATGCCGTTATAAGTCACATATATTTTGGAGTTGTGTCACCGTATAAAACGAGAAGCTATGAGAATGATTCGTTACTTGTCTATTCAGGGAATTGACATGTATACCTTTTAAAGTGTGACAATAATTATTTGAAGAGAAATAAGGAAAGAAAAATAATATTCCGCGTTGATGTCGTGAACATGATGAATAAAAGAACCAATATAATAATTGACAACCACGAAAGGGGCTCGAAAAGAGAACCCCTCCTAGAGAGGAAGGTGAGTGAGACATCCCCTTTCTAATAGAGATTTGGAAGATAACCGTGGGGGGGAGGGGTTCTACCGTTTTAATACCACCTTTAAATATTTTCCCCTTTCTGCACGTGTAGTCTATTATTTAATTTTTTTTTTTAATGTTTAGATCTTTGCTCGATGCTTTATATAATACCCGAGATAAATCGCATAAGCGCCTAATATATATATAGCTTCTGTTCTGCCAATCGTATGCACATGTATTAGGAGTGTGTTAAGTTCCCATTTCACCCAAAGCTTAAGTTGGTCAGAAAATGGACCAACAATGCATATCAAGCTAACACCTCTTGAAATCATATGGGACACGATGCAGAAGCATATAGAACACACTCCTAGAGAGGGTGAATAGATTGAATGACTAAATATGCCCAATTAAAAATGCACTTTGATGTATTGGAGTTAGCCTCCGATTTTGGCTCCAATTTTAAAGAGGTGGAAGATCTGAGGCCATATTTGCTCACATCCATGAATTAGAAAGTTCTAGAGTCCCTAAGTTCTGATACCTAAGGTACCCTTCAACTTTTTTGTGCTCAGGGCTGGCTAGGGGAAGCCTTTTTTGCACGGTCTTTCTTTTATTTGTAATGGGAGCTCTTGCCACATTGCTTGTAATTGTTTGAGCTTTAATAAACAAGTTGGAACACAGCCTAAACCCCTTCCTTCGTTGAAGGGAAATCCTTAAAGAAAAAAAGCACTTCGATGGATTGTATTTTTCTATGCCCTTGTGAGTTTCTAGCACATAATCCTAAAAAATTCTAAAGTGTAAAGCAACAATTTAAAAGCATTTAGAATGATACGATTGATTTTTTCGGTGGTTCGGGTGATTCCCTACTCTGCCCTAGTCCTTGATAGGATTATGCACTATGTGAGATAAGAGCTTACAAGACTCGACTCACCCAACCCATCGATTGTGTAGCCTCATATCACCTTGACTTTCCACGGGTATGTTGCCCGATCTTTGCTAATGGCTAGCGACACTAGTCCATTGATCGAAATTTGCTCATCTTACACTCATGCCCACGACCCAATGCCTTCAGTCACTCCCGTTTCCTCTCGACGAAGATGGCTTCATTTTTCTGGCCTCAAGTGATCGGATGCCTATTGGGATTATATTCTATTCTATTATGGCATGCAAATGATGACTAGCAAGATAATAATGAGGTTACAAATCAAGTTTAGAAAAACAGAAAAACGACGGTTGAGGGGTTTAGCATGCAAAGGTTAACACAACAATCAAACAAGGTTTAGGTGTGATCCTAAGGCCTTCTACAGATATGGCAAAAGGGGAAGAGAGGGAAGGAGAAATGATAGACTTAGCAGTAGTTGAGGCTTGTACTAGCACAATGCCTTGAAAACTATTTCGCCGCCTTGGTAGGTACTTGAATACCTCCGACGAACGCTCCCTAGGGTACAACAACTAGACTCCTATTCATCATTGAAAGGAACCCTTTTGGGACTCTCAGCATGCTCCAGATAGCAACTGAGTCACGAACGAGAGAAAGAAAGAGAGAGAAGAGAGTTTTTGGCTTTTTTTTGGTATATTTTTTGCTTCATTGGACCCTCTCTTATATAGAGGTCCTTAGTCGTAAAGTTCCCCCTCACACAGCCCATCGCATGCAGCAATGGTTCCAAGAGAATTCACTACTCTATCGGGTGTAACGGTTGAATAACTCTCCACTCTCTATTAAAATTTAAAAATTAATGTAAAAGAAGGCCCAAAGCCCGAAGCCCATTCACGTCCACGCATCCCGAGCCCGTGCTCGGCCCGACCCTGTTAGGCCCGCGTACAAGCGTGTGTGTGGTAGGCTATGGAATGGCTCTTGGGAAACTACAAAGTTCAATGAAAGGAGTGTTCTATTAAATATGCATTAATGGCTCTCCCCCGGGTAATATGGGACTAACCTCAAAACCGGTTTTTCATTATCACAAGTCAAAATCAAGTTTTGCTAACAATGCCACGAACACAACAATTCGATCTCCCACTCGATAAATCTAGAATTTTCTATATTTGAAAATCAATGCTTGCAATAGGAAATCCCTAGATGAATCTCTATATATGAATCAACACAAAAAATCAAGAGAGATTAAAAGGAGAAATCATAAAAATCCTATAATCCTTTGAAGAACACACCCAATGTGAGATTTGTCCTTTCTCCTTCTTTGGTTGCTGCAAAACCTCTCCCCCAAGGAATCCACCAAAAGATCGATCTAGCCTAAAGATGCAAAACGGTCTATTTATAGAAAGCTATTGTAGCTCTGTCTCGGCATCGACCAAACAGCTATTCAGAAGGCTTAACTGGGGTCGTCAAAAATTTTGTTTGAATGCTAGACTTAAGAAGTCTGCAACCCAGTCTTGGTAGCCCGAATAATTGTTCAAATGCACTGTGAAAACCAGTCAAAGTTGTTCGAACAAACAATGATCTTTTGAACTTACACCAAGGCGTCCGAACAGTCATTCAAATAGCCCTAGGACTCATTCTGAACAGGTATTCAGACGGTCCTATGACACCACCAACACTTAAAGAATTCTAAGTGTGGCCGCTAGGTAATGCTGGTCCACTCATTCTGAGTAACCGCATAAAATTGATATGCAAAAATCATGGTAAAATACGATCAATAAATCCAAAGCATGCATAATTGATGAAAACATGCGGGTGCGAAACCTAAATCATTATTAGATTGCAATGGCAATGCCCTAATCCCCCACCAGGTGGTGCTGCCCATTGGACCCCCGCAAGCTTATTGAGGAGCTCATACCCCATGTGCATAGTGCACGATAATTCGACCCATGACACATAGTACACCTCGGCTAGTCCTAATGCCCATATGTAGAAAATGCATCAAGCACAATGTAAAGCCGATAAGTCTTTTATCTTTGTTCTTAATTTTCTAACAATCATACATGATGAAGCTTTAGCATAGTCTTTTATCTGTGTCTTTCTCTGAAGCATCACTTGGACTGATTCTCTGACACTTAGGGGCTAGGACTCAAAACTCACTTACAACTCGATACTTACAACTCTTTGTCTAAGTTGTTCAATCAGCTAAGTTGTACCAAAACACACTAACTACTCTAAATGAGCTAGCACCTCTCATGTGTAGTCATCTCCCACAGCTGGATAATTTAAACTTGTGAGGCCTCCAAAAACCAGAGTTCCAATACTATGTTAAGTTCTCATTTCACACCAAATCTTAAACTATAATGGAATGGACCAGCAATTCATATCATGCTATCCCATTAAAAAAAAAATCATATGAAGCTAAGTCATGTATATTATTCTCAATGATCTTTTAGGACATGACAGAGTCCAGTAATAATATAAAATCAAGGTTTGGATTAGGTTGGATTACAATTCAAGAAAATCTTAATTACAAAATCTTTTTTTCAAATACCACAATATAAAAATTTGTATAATGTGTCATGTTAAAATCACACCCCTCATCTCACGAGCAAGTAACGTGCATAGTGTGAAGTAGCTAACTCACATCATAAGATGGTATATGATTAACCAAGTAAATGATTTTTGTTTTATCCAACTTTAGTCATAAAATTATGATCCATGGGCATTTCCTCTTATGTTGTAGAAATTTTGAAGCTTATTTAATTAGACAAGACTCCTTTATCTATTTCCATGAAATTTGTCTAAAGATTTCTCAACAAACTTTTTTATTCTCCATGCTAGTTTAGGTCATGATTCCTACATCAAGGATGTGAAATGCATAAACTATATGGATAATGATTCAAGATTCATAACCATAAAAACTCTCTTTCTTGCTAGTTCCACAACTGTGGTTCCCAACTCAACAGATAATGGCAGGAACTACATGATAAAGTTAGAAAGCTTTTAAAAATAAGTGATAAATAGAAGGGTTTTGGATATTAGGATTTTTTTATTAATTGAGTGGTCGATGTTTGATGTTATACTATATAGAATAGGAAGTATTAGATATACTTCAATCAATCAACACGATGGAAGGTGCAGAATAGAACTCTCCATGAAGAGGAGCCGTCAATAAAGACATCAAGAAAAAAACTTCTAGGACAAACAAATAGAGTTGAGAGAGAGAGAGAGAGAGAGAGAGAGAGAGAGAGAGAGAGAGAGAGAGAGGTTTGAGGGAGGGGTGTAGAGGCACTTTCAAGATATTATGAGAGGGGTCCTACTTTAAGCCTTGAGATAGTGACTTAACATCATAAATGGAGGTAAGAGGTTTCTTGGTGTCAAAGGATATGTAAGGGGTAATGATGATAATCATATCCTTCATCCTACTAAGAGGGAGGACTCAAAGATATGACTTTTTAAGTTCCAGGGAAGGAGGTTTGTAGTATGTATTCATAACAGCCAACCCCACGGTGGTGCTTGGGATGTGATAAGTGGCAGGGTTGAACGCAGGGCAGCAAAGAGAGGCATAAAGGTTATTGTAGCAACTTGTTGCCTTATCTCATTTTCTCTCTCTCATTTTCTCCCTTATATATAGGAAAAAGATCACAAAGCGAGGAATCTCTCACTATGGGAAGTTTAGCCATTTATAGGCTTCTATCATAATGCCTCGTGATTTTCGTTTAAAGGGTTTGGTCTCAGAGCGTCTCAAAGTTCAATGGCGGAGAAAGCTAATGTTGTAGCTGCAATATCTACAACTTAGGGGGGATGCCATCGGTGATGATTGACCTCTCATTCAATATAGATTACTGATTTCATTTAGGTATGCTCTGTTAGAAAATATAATAAGGGCAATTATATTTGGCACAAATGTGATAAAAGATATTATGTTGTTGAAATAATTATACGATTTGAGAGAATTGAAGGATATGATAAAGTATGGAACAATATGTGAGATCTAGAATACCTGTCAAAGTAACGAAGAACGTTGTTTTCGAAGGTAGCATCTTCTCTCTCTCTCTCTCTCTCTCTCTCTCTCTCTCTCTCTCTCTCTCTATATATATATATATATATATATATATATATATAGAGAGAGAGAGAGAGAGAGAGAGAGTGAGAGAGAGAGAGAGAATACGGGGTATGAGCTGACAGCCCATTTCTGAATTTGGGTTGTCAGATAATAGCCGTCCGATCCCCATCATACACCAATGATTAAAAAAAAAAAATCATTGAACCCTCTCTCTCTCTCCCTTTCCCTCTCCCTCGCGAGCGGCAGTGGCAGCCCCGTCCCCGACCCCTGCTCCAGCTGCCCCCTCCGGCACCTGCTCCCCCCTCCGGCACTGGCTCCCACTCCGGCAACGTCACCCCGTCCGATCTTCGGCACCACCTCCTGTGCGGATCTACCTTCCCCTCCCCCTCCAACCACTTTCCCCTCCCTCTCCGGCGTGGATCCAGCATCGGAGAGGGAGGGGAAGGTGGGGGAGGGGAAGGTGGATCCGCGCCGGAGGGTGCTGCCGGAGATCGGAGGGGGAGACGCTGCCGGAGTGGGAGCCGGTGTCGGTGCCGGAGCGGGGTGACGCTGCCGGAGTGGGAGCCGGTGCCGGAGGGGGCAGCTGGAGCGGGGGGTCGGGAACGGGGCTGCCGCTGCCGCTGCCGCTCGCGAGAGAGAGAGAGAGAGAGAGAGAGAGAGAGAGAGAGAGAGAGAGAGAGAGAGAGAGAGTTTTCGGTGAATTTTTTTTTTTAATCAATGGTGTATGATGGGTATCGGACGGCTATTATCTGACAGCCCAAATTCAGAAATGGGCTGTCAGCTCATACCCCGTATTCTATATATATATATATATATATATATATATATATATATATATATATATATATATATATATATATATATATATATATATATAGAAAGAGAGAGAGAGAGAGAGAGAGAGAGAGAGAGAGAGAGAGAGTCATGCTATGGTGCAGCGGATTATCATGCTGCTAACATGCGGCCACCTCTATGGTGGCTACATGTAGATCTTTTTTTTAATTTTTTTTTTTGAGGGTGATCACCTACCCCTTGATGTGCCATTTGAAGCACCTATAGGTCTTAGAATGAGTTGATTTTTGACATGTGGCACATCAAGGGATAGGTGATCACCGTCAAAAAAAAAATTAAAAAAATCTACACGTGCGGCCATTCACTTGGTCGCATGTTAGCCTCACGTTAATCCGCTGCACCATAGACTAATTATATATATATATATATATATATATATATATATATATATATATATATATATATATATATATATATATATATATATATATATATATATATATATATATATATATATATATGGGTCAGGATCGGATGACCCAACAATTTTTGACCCAGCAAATAACCTAGCACCCTTTGATGCACCTAGAGGTTTTAGAATGAGCTGATATTTTGTAGGCATGTTGTCTATGGTATGTTAATCATCCTCACAAAAAATCAGCCCATTCTAAAACCTCTAGATGCATCAAATGCGCTATTCAAATTAACGGTTAAAATTGACAGTAAAAAATCATTGATTTGAAGAGCGCATTTGATGCACCTAGAGGTTTTAGAATGAGCTGATTTTTTGTGAGGATGATCAACATACTATAAACAACATGCCTACCAGAAATCAGTCCATTCTAAAACCTCTAGATGCATCAAAGGGTGCTAGGTTATTGTTGGGTCAGTCGATCCCAACAAAAATTAACACAAATTAATCAAGAAAAATATCAAGAAAAATATCAAGAAAAACCTCAACACAAATTAATCAAGAAAAATATCATTATCTTATATTCTTTCTTCTCTATGTTTTTGCAATGGTTCCGTTCTTTAATGATTGATGAAATTTTACATGGTATCAGAGCGGTCAAAATCTCCTAACGGAGGTATCATTTCTCCACATTAGCAACTCCCACCACTGCCTCCATTAGCGACACCAACGCAACCACCTCCTAAGGATCCATCTCGGTTGTCACCTTCCATCTGCCTTCATGGTGACGGGAAGAATTTTCATATCTATGCAGCCACCAGCATGTTTTTTATATTTTAATTAGTTGTTTGTTTTCAATAAAATTAGTGTCCAATTTCTCCTCCGGAATATCTATCATTGTTGTTTCACCTGACATATAGCAAGTGGTTCGTCTTCTCCAAGCTGGAGCCAGAGGCCATGCTAGAGCTAGAGCCTAAGTCGGAGTTGGAGCTTGAGCTAAAAAAGAGCCAAAGCCGAGTCAAAGCTACAGCCTAAGACAAAGTTAGAACCCAAGCCTAAGCAAGAGGGAGAATCAAATCCAACTACAAAGTCAAGGGCATCAGTTGCCTTTTGTGCAAATTGAACATGGATTATATCATGCTCAGTTTGAGGGGGAGTGTTAGGAAATATCATAATGATAATTATATTTGGCACAAATGTGATTAAAGATATTATGTGGTTTGAAATAATTATATGATTTGAGAGAACCGACGGATATGATACGGTATCAAAAAATATGTAAGATCTAGATTTTTTAATATGAGATAGTAGAAGAACTCATTCATGCTCTATATATACAAGTAAACATCAACACAAATCAGTCAATGATTGAAAATATTATTCCCTCATATTCTTTCTTTTCTGTGTGTTTGCCATGACTCCCTTCTCAGATGGCTGATGAAATTTTACATGCTCGATGACTAGGAGAACATTTTAAAAAGGAAGTTACAAACCATACTATAGTGTAGGTGGTGAACTAGGTGGAAATATAATTATTTTTGGAAGTTCGACAATAAATTCCATGTACATGTGGACTTTCTTTTTTGAGATTATTACTTTCTATAGTAGAGGTTGTTTCACTTTGTTTTCCATAAGGAGGAAGGATACAAAGATTTTGGCTGAAGCTAGTGGGCTTATTAGTTCATTGATGGAACAAGGCTTATTTACAGAAATTAGTCAATATCCTATTAGTACTAATTGGTAGAGATGCTTGCAACAAGGAGGAAGGAGATGAAGATAACTCAAGGAACAATTGACAAATTAGCAAATTAGACGAATGAATGATCCCAGCACTAGAAGGAGTCAAGGACTGAGGAAGCCAAAGATTTGTTGGCCCGAGCTGAACTAACTTAGTGAAACATCCAAGTATCTAATGCGTACATACCTGGATTGAAAGTCATATTTTACTCATTTGAGATAAGTTCTAAGTTGCACACAAATTTTAACAAAAGTTTGTTTTTTCAGTTTTACAACACCTGAGTGCTCAGAAAGGCCGACCTCTTGAGGGAGGAGAGCATAGCGGATATATTAAGAGAGGCCACCCCGCTCCCCTTACCGATGTGGGACTAACCGTTGAACACCCACCCCCACGGAGAGCAGGTTCCAATGTCAGCGGGTGCGACGGGTCCACTCGGGAGATTCTCCCGGAACGGGCCCGGCCAGCTCTGATACCATGTGGCAACACCCGAGTGCTCCATAAAGACCCAACTCTTGAAGGGAGGAGATCACATTAGGTATATTAAGAGAGGGCACCCCGCTCCTCTTACTGCTGTGAGAATAATCGTTCAACATTCAGAATTCATATATTGATGCTTGGTAAAACATGATGGCTGATCCAAAATTCTAATGGCGATAAGTGGAAAGAGATCACGAAAGCCAAATACTGCAAAAGTTTTTCTCCTATTCCGATTTGAAATAAAAGTCTACATCAACCTTTGTCTATTCTAGTAGGGGATTACATAGGTGAGTGAAGCTTTTCAATGTGGAAGTATACTTATCTTGGGAGATGGTAAGAAAACAAAGTATTGGGAGGATACCTAGGTGGAGGAAACTGCATTCAAATTATTATTTTCATATCTATCTCTATAGGTTGACAAGCGATAAAAAAGCCAATATTTGTTCTTAGGTGATCATCAAAAGAGGTTAAACATTTGGAAACTAAGGTTTCATTGCAAACCGAAATCTTCGATAATGCGGCTTTCTATTCGAGACAAAATCCTTACCAAGATCAATCTTCATAAGAGTATTTTCAAAGAGTGGAGGATTTAATTTGCCCCCTTTGTGATTCGGATGAGGAGAGCTCAGACCATCGTCTTCTTCATTGCCTTTATTCTAGAGAGTTATATGGGCTTTCTACAAGCATAAATTCTATATAAATAGCGCACCAGCTAACCAACTATCTCTTTGGTCTGCTTAGAGAATAAAGAGGATTCTTCCATACAAGAGAAATGCTTGAAACATTATGTCAATTGAAATTTGTTCGAATGTTTGGGTTGAGAGTAACAAGAGAGTTTCAAAAGAAATAAAAGTCTATGAAGCCCGTCGTGGTCTTCTCCTTAGAGATATTGAAGGTCACCGATGAGGATAGAGATATTTGAATCAAACTCGGTGCTTTTTTGTTGAGCATATCCCAATCCTTCTCGGACATCTCCTCCGACTTCTTTGCCTTTTAATAATAACACCATTGATGTAATAGTTGCCATGGCAATTAATTAAGAATGATAATCCAATGTTATGGTACCAGTTTGTTGAGAATCATGTCAGACGATATCAGATGAACAGTCCGATACCGAGTCATTCCGACCACGATGGGTCTACAAAGAAAAATTGTAGAAACGATTCTCCGACGGATCGATGCGGAAAAAGCAACCAAACACAAGTAGAGAAATATAAAAAACAAAGAAAAACCAATCACAAAGTAATCACAGAGGGGTGACAAGAGATTTACGTGAAAACCCTTGTGGGAAAAAACCACGAGAAAAAAATCAGATGATCCACTAGAATGAAGAACAAATTGGAGTTACAAGCAACGTTCAGCTCCAAAGAGACGAACTCCCCTCGCCGAGAGCACCTCCTTATTCTCTAAACCCTCATCAAGCCTCTCTAAGTCCCTCAAAGAAAACACAGTTTCGTCCTCTCAAATAAAACCCTAAATCCACCCTTATATATGGAGGAATAGGTGTACAATATATCTCTCTTGAATTCCCCATTCAATGGTCAAAATAGATATGAAATCCGTTAAGTAACGAGTCCAAAACGAGTTAGGAAATATCCAAAACCCACACGCAACTTGGACACCATGCGCTAAGACAGAGCGCACTGCGGTATTTCTGGCAAACGGGCGGAACGCATGCGGGGAGGGGGGGGGGGGGGGGGGTCAGTGAACTTCCGACAACTCTCTGGTGGCTGGCAGACAACCAACAACATCCCGACGAAGCTTCAGAGAAACACTGACAACCGGCACTTCCGGCATACCCCGTTAAACCTAGGGCAACCGATCGACTACCCAACAAACATTCGGTGACCCTCCGACGATAATCTCTACCACCATTTTGTTGTATCACAAATTGTATTATGGGTTAATTAGTCCTAAATCCCTCCACAAGTCTTTATTTAAGCTAAAGGAGACAAGTTGTTAGGATATTAGCTAAAGTCCCTCTCGAAGGACACGTTTATACAACAAGTCCTTAATCGAAAATGTTTACACTTTTTACCTTTTAAATTACAAAACTGCCCCTCTAGTAAGAGTACCCATTTGTTTACGATAAGAGTATCCATTCACCTTTGGCATGAGTATCCATTTGCCGATTAACACAATACATGTAGCGATTGCTACAATTATTTTAATGCAGCTACTACAACGAAAGCACTAGCAAGAGAATACATTCGTCTCCGGAAAGAGTATCCATTTGTCATCAACAAGAGTATATATTCACTGGGTGACACTGTGCATGTTGCGGTTGCTACAGTGATTTCACTATAGCAAGAGTATCCATTCGGCTAATTGATACTCTTGCTACGGTGGAATCATTGTAGCATGTGTGGGTGCAAATTTTGGCATAAATCTACCACGGGACCCACCGGCCCTGCCTGGTGGGCCCACGAGGACTACAGCGGGACCCACCGGCCCTGCCTGGTGGCCCCACGAGGACTACCACGGGACCCACCGGCCCTGCCTGGTGGGCCCACGAGGGCTACAGCGGGACCCACCGGCCCTACCTGGTGGGCCCACGAGGACTACAGCGGGACCCACCGGCCCTGCCTGGTGGCCCCACGAAGACTACCACGGGACCCACCGGCCCTGCCTGGTGGGCCCACGAGGGCTACAGCGGGACCCACCGGCCCTGCCTGGTGGGCCCACGAGGGCTACAGCGGGACCCACCGGCCCTGCCTGGTGGGACCAAGAGCCAGTGGAATCCCCTAGAAGATGGTAACAGGGCCCACAACTTTACCTGGAGGATCCCCAGATACGATAGCAAAAACCGCAATTCGCCACCCGAAATGTCTATAAATAGCAGAGCCTTCGAATGTAAAAGGATCGAAATCAAAGATCAGGAATTCTGATTTCCACTCTGTGATCTGACTTTCAGAACCAGAGCTCTGGGATTTCTAACTTCCGATCTACCATCTCTCTTTGATCTTCTTTTCTCTTTCGAAGAGATCAGGGAGCTTTCAGTGACACTCGGCCTGTCGAGGTCACTTCAACTGAAGTGTTAGTGAATTCGGGTTGCTCCCTATAGCACGGAGACGTAGGCTTCGGCTGAACTCCGAGATCACATCTCGTGTCATAATTTCTCTGATTGCATTCCTCTGTTTGCATATCAAAAAGCTTCGACTTCAATCAACAGATCGATCAACGATCTTCAGCATCAACTTCGACTCCAATTGACTGGTGCTGCGAGAATCTTCGGGTCGGCACGAAGATTTTCCCCCACAGTTTGGCACCGTCTGTGGGATCCGAGCGAGAAGCTGTGTTCTCTCTCTTTACTTCGACTACCAGATCAATAGCCAAACTTTCTCGCCCCCTCGGTTGATCAGACAACTGATCGGACATCGGCAATCTCGTTGTACCCTTCGCACTCTGAATGGCGAGAACCAAACACCAGGGCCAACCAGAAGGAAGTAACACTCAACATCAACCTCGTCCTGAGACTCGTTCAATGAGTCAAAGGCTCAACTTCGGGCAGCCCCTTGCTGTCCCCGAGATGGGAGTTCACTCAGGAAGCGGGAGATCAGTCGATCGACCGATCGCCCCTCATCCTCATCAATCAATTGGGCAGACTGTCCCTGCTCCTGCTGAAGATCCTCCATCGACTTACCAGATCTCTGCAATCGATTTCCAACTACTCCAATTGGCGAAGCAAAATGCCACCCTCACTGCTGAGAGGGATGCTCTGAAGAAGGCAGCTTCCGAAGCTGGAATTGCTATTCCGATCCCCTCCGCAAGTGAGAGGGTTGATCCTTCTCGACATTCAATTTACTCCGAACAACGGAGGTCAATGGGCACTGATGCTCTCGAGAGGATTCGACGCGACCCAACTCCCTCTGCTGCTCCTTGGAAGCAGAGTGTCTGGGATCGTCTTGAAGACGAGTCCTCCCAATCTTCATCTGGTCGTAACTGCGACAAAAGAGCACCATCAAAGCTCAACCTGCCAAGGAAGCACCAAATGAAAGGCGCTCCTTCAAAGAGTAGAGTCTCCCCTTCCATTCCACTCCAACGTGGACTTGGATCGGACCTTCGACATCGACTTCGACCGGCAAACACTTCAATACCAGAGCAAGACCTTGCGATCTTGCCTCTTGACCCACCTCTAGGTCGAGGACATGGTCGTAGGGATGGGTATTCCTCTGCCGGACCTCTACATCGAAGTCTCTTCGATACCACCTTTCCAAGAGGATGGAGAACTCCTATCCTCCCCAAATTCAACTGTATCAGAGGAGATCCAAGCCTCCATATACTTGCCTTCAAGCAAGCTCTAACGCCACATGAAGAGGAAAACAATGTGCTCTGCCGCACCTTCGCGGGAAGTCTTGATGAGCCTTCACTCGACTAGTATCACAATCTCCGAGCTGGGTCCATCACTCAGTTCGGTGTCTTGGCTAACCTCTTTGTGCAGCACTATCAACTCAATCTAAAGCCAGAGAAGAAACTCGACTCTCTCTACCGACTACGGATGGGTGCAGACGAGACTCTTCGCAGCTTCACGAGGAGGTTTCGCAACGAGCATGCTGCTCTCTCTGGAAGACATCTGGATGATGAAGCCATCATGTTGGCTTTCCAGAACGCTCTCCGCTTCGATCTACACATCTACAACGACTTCATCCGCAATCCCCCTCCTTCTCTGGGAGCAATGTTTGACCGAATTCAAAGAGAGATTGAGGTGGAAGACGATCAAGTCGCTCGGAAAGGGCGTGAAACTAAGAGAAGGCCTGCTGAAAGAGAAGCTCCTAAGTATGCTGCAAAGGCTCACAACGCTGAAGCAGCAGCTCCTCCGGCCAACAAAAGACCAAAGAATGATGGACGTCGATCTCCAACAAAGACCACTTTCACCGAGTGGAATATGCCGATCGAACAGATACTCGACCGCATTCAACATGAAGAGTTCGTTCGGAGGCCTAATCCTCTTCAGCCGAATTCCAAATTCACAGCAGACAAGACAGTCTACTGCGACTTCCATCGAAGTCACGGTCACTCCACTGATCGGTGTTTTCGGCTGAAATTCCATCTTGAAGACCTATTGCGAGAAGGCCATCTTCAAGAATTCGTCAACAACGGACACGATCAACGTCGAACCTCTGCCAAGGGGAAAGAAGTGTATTGGATACATCAAATCTCCTCTAACCGGCAAACTATCTCTGTGAATGCCAATGTTTTTGGTATTCATGGAACATTGCACAATCAAAGTCTGACTGGGAAAGAGGTGGATCGCCAAGTTCGACGCATCTTCCACGTTCGTTCTACTGCGAGCAAAGAAGATACCTGGATCGAGAAACCCATCGAAGGTCTTTCTTGGCCATCAATCGTCTTCAACGACACCGATCTTCAAGGAGTTCATACTCCACATCGAGACCCCCTGGTCTTGAAACTCATCATCGACGGCAGCACTGTCAACCGGATCCTCATCGACACCGGAAGCTCTATCGACATTATGTTCTCAGACTGTTTCAAACGTCTGGGACATAAGTATCAAAGCCTCGACGTCGTCCCGACTGTGATCACCGGCTTCAATGGTGAACAAAGCATCACAGTGGGCGAATCCAGATTTACCATCGACCTCAGCCGAGAGACTCGAGTCTCGGTGAGATTTGCAATCGTCGAAGGAATGTCTAGCTACAACGCCATTCTTGGGCGACCATTCCTCCATCAGATCAATGCCATCTCCTCCTCTTACCATCAACTACTCAAATTTGCAACTGGAGAAGGCATCATCTGCATTCGAGGCGATCAGCAAGCTGGAAGGTCTTGTGAAGCTGCTGCGGCAAAGACAGATCGAAAGATTAACATTGCTCCTCCAAAGCGGCCACGAGATGAAGCTGGTCCCTCTTCTAAATAGCAATCAAAGGAGATTCCGCTGACCGAACCTCCGCCAATCGAATGGGAAGCATCACCTTCAATTGAAGAAATCATCCCGATCAACATAGGCAGCGGAGATCTCCCTCGACAAACATTTATTGGTACCGGTCTTAGCGACGTAGAAGCGCAAGACATGGTATCCTTCCTCCAGTCCAATATCGACGTCTTCGCATGGTGCTTCGAAGACATGCCTGGGATCAATCCAGATGACGCTTGTCACCGACTTGCGATCAAAGAAGAGGTGAAGCCCGTCAAGCAAAAGCCTCGCACCATTCGACCAGAGCTGCAAGTTGCTGTTCAAGAAGAAATTACCAAGCTACTCGCAGCCGGATTCATCCGAGAAGTAGAGTATCCAACTTGGATCTCTAATATAGTGGCTGTTCCAAAGAAGAATGGGAAAGTCAGAGTCTGCATCGACTTTACCAATCTCAACAAGGCTTGCCCCAAAGATCCTTTTCCCATGCCAAGGATAGATAGACTCGTCGACGCCACTGCTGGCCACGAGCTGTTGTCTTTCATGGATGGGTATTCTGGGTACAATCAAATTCCTCTTCACGCCGATGATCAAGAGAAAACGTGTTTTGTGACTAGCCGAGGTCTCTACTGCTACAATGTCATGCCATTTGGCCTCAAAAATGCTGGTTCCACCTATCAAAGGTTAGTCACTAAAATGTTCGAAGATCAGATCGGTCGCAACGTCGAAGTCTATGTAGATGATCTCCTTACCAAGAGCTTCACTAGAGGGAAGCATCTATCTGATCTAGCTGAAACCTTCCAAGTCCTTCGAAAGTATCGAATGAAGCTCAATCCAGCCAAGTGCGCCTTCGGAGTTCAATCTGGCAAATTCCTGGGTCATCTTGTGACCAGGAGAGGTATTGAAGCCAATCCTGATCAAATTCGAGCCATCATCGATATGCCTTCACCTACAAATCGAAAAGAAGTTCAACGTCTCACTGGAAGGTTAGCAGCACTCAATCGATTCATCTCAAAGTCCTCAGACAAGTGCAAGCCACTCTTCGACAAACTACGAAAGGCGGATACCTCCGGCTGGAGTCCAACCTGTGAAGAAGCATTTCAAAGTATCAAGAAATATCTGGTGCAAGCTCCTATCCTGACTGCTCCACTTCCAAAAGAAGACTTGTGGCTCTACCTTGCCGTGACCGATCAAGCAATCAGCGCGGTCTTAGTCAGTAGAAGAGAAGGCATCGAACATCCAGTCTACTACATCAGCCACACTCTTCTTCCGGCTGAGACTCGCTACTCAAAAACTGAGAAGGTCATCTTGGCCTTGCTCACTGCTTCGCGTCGTCTTCAACCGTACTTCGTCTTCCACCAGATTACTGTCATTTCAGAACACTCACTCAAAGATATCATTGACAAAGCTGGTCGAGCTGGTCGAATGACCAAATGGGTGATCGAAATGAGTGCTCTGGGGATTCAATTCGAATCTCGCACTTCTATCAAAGGTCAAGCAATTGCTGATTTTCTAGCTGACTTTCCAGTTGAAGACCCTATCACTTGGGAAGAGGATGTCGACATGCGCTTGGAAGATGAGGATACTCCTCCGATCAATCCTGCAACAAAAATTGATCCAAGTCTTGAAGTTATTTCTGCAACTCCTCCATGGAAGCTTTATACTGATGGAGCATCAAGTTCGATCGGTTCGGGAACTGGGATAGTCTTAATATCCCCCGAACTCGATCATCTCCAGAAGGCCACTCTCCTTGGGTTTAATGCCACCAACAACGAAGCTGAATATGAAGCACTCATTTTCGGACTCGAAATGGCAGAATCTCTGGGGGTAGATCGAATCATCATATACAGCGACTCCCAATTGATCATAAGGCAAATCAATGGAGAGTACACAGCTCGAGAAGAAAGAATGCAACTCTACTTGGCCTTAGTACGGCGTCTTCAACAACGTTTTACTAGCGCTGAATTCATTCAAATCCCCAGAGCAGAGAACCGAGAAGCAGATGCCTTAGCTAATGCTGCCTCAGTTCTTGGAGACTCACTCGGAGGAAGGCAAATACAGATCGATTATCAAGAAGTGTCCAAGACCATCCCCGATCAACAGATTCTTACTACTACAAAAGGATCTGGGGGTGGAGATCAGCTTGAAGACTGGAGAAGACCAATTTTCGACTTCTTCAAGCATGGCAAAATGCCGGAAGATCCAAATCAAGCCCGAAGACTTCAGAGGAAACTCCCGTGCTACATTTTGCAAGGAGAAGATCTATACTTCAAATCTCACAACGGGATGTTGCTCAAGTGCCTTGGTCCTGAGCAAGCACAATCAATCCTGATTGATATCCACTCTGGAGCTTGTGGAAATCATTCAGGAGGAAGATCTCTTGAAACCAAGACGAAGCTACAAGGGTACTACTGGCCAACAATGGCAAAGGATGCTCAACAAGTCGTTCAAAGATGCGAGCCTTGCCAACGACACGCTCGAGCTATCCATCTCCCTGCAGATGAACTTCATCAATTATCAAGTCCTTGGCCTTTCCATCAGTGGGGGTTAGATTTCTTGGGTCCTTTCCCTCCAACTCCAAGCAAGAAGAAATATCTACTGCTGGCTACTGATTACTTCACCAAATGGGTTGAAGCTGTGCCCCTCTTTCGAGAGACTGACGACGAAGTGATCAAATTCATTCGGCACAACATCTTCTCAAGATTTGGCACACCTCAAGTTCTTGTTGCTGACAATGGAGCTCAATTTGACTCAGACAAATTCCGAGAGTTCTGTCTGAACAACGGTATCAAGTTATTCTATTCAACTCCAAGATATCCTCAATGCAATGGTCAAGCTGAAGCCTCAAACAGATCTATACTTGATATACTCAAGAAGAAACTCAACGACAAGAAAGGATTGTGGGAGCAAGTCCTACCTGAAGTTCTTTGGGGGTATCGCACAACTCCGAGAAGATCAACAGGGTTCTCACCCTTCCGTCTAACATATGGATCAGAAGCAATACTCCCAACAGAAAATATATCTAGTACTTTGAAGACCAAAGCTGTTGAAGAAGGAGTCAATGAAGAACTTCGGATCAATGATCTAGACTTCTCTGAAGAACTACGAGATCTAGCATCACTTCGTGTGGCCAAATATCAACAGAAGATCAAAAGAGCCTATGACAAGAAAGTCCACAAGAGACAGTTCCCAGTGGGTAGTTTAGTTCTCAGAGCAGTTTTCTACAATACCAAAGAGCACAGCAGTGGAAAGCTTGCTCCTAACTGGGAAGGTCCATATATCATTGAGTCAGTTGGAGGCAAAGGTTCTTACAGACTGATCACACCAGAAGGAGATAGATTGCCTCGAGCTTGGAATTCTAGACACCTCAAGTTGTTCTATCCATAATGTAAATTCTGTGATGAATAAAGCTCTCTTTCAAATGGTCAAGTGTACAAGTGTTCTGATTTTCAATCCAAGTTCTGAAGCAGTTTCAAGTTATCCATATTCAAATTACCAGGTCTTTTAACAAGTTTGGGTGTTAGGGTTGCGACCCAACCCCTTACTAGCAAATGTTAAAAACTGACCATTTTCAAGTTACCAGGTCTTAACATGTTTGGGTGTTAGAGTTGCGACTCGACCCCTTACTAGCGAATGTTAAACTGACCTTCGAAATTCAATATCCAATTTCAATCAATTCGATATCGTCTAACAGGTTTGGGAGTTTGAGTTGCGACTCGACCCCTTACATTCAAATGTTATTCGAATTCAAATTCAATTTTCAAAGTTACAAGTTTGGGTGATTGAGTAGCGACTCAACCCCTTACATTCAAGTATATGCGTATTCAACTTACGTTCAAATGTATGAATACTCAATCATGTCAAATAGCATTCCAGAACTCAACATTCAAAGACATTCAACTCAAAAGAAGTGCAAGTTTCAAATACCAAAAAGATGTCTTCTATTATCATCAAAATATGTCAGATACAAGGAGCTGTTACATTTCAAAAATTTACAAGTACAACAACGAAGAAGAAGAAAAGTCTCAGGGCTTGGCCACACTCTTCGCATGCGACTTCTCCCCTTCAGATCCAGGACGAGCTTTACTCGCCACTGATGCCTTGGAGGATCGGACGCTAGCTACATGAGTCCTGAGCGCTTCTGCTGCCTTCTCTGCTGTTTCCTTGTAAACCTTGCACTCTGACAGCGCATGCTCCAGTGCCTTCTTGGAAGTCTCCTCTCTGGCAGTGAAGGCAGCGTGCTGAGTAGCAAGTCGTTGCTTCAGCTCTTGGATCTCGATGGTGCGACCACAGGACACATCCTCAACCTTGGAGAGTCGAGTCTTCAAGGATTCGAGCTCGTGACTCTGTGCCTCACATCGATCCTTCAGCCCCTTGATCTCCAGCTTTCCCTTGCGAAGTTCCTCAATCTTGGTTTTGAGAGAGGCTTTCTTCGAAGTCAGGAGCTCTCTCAGCTCATCTCTCTCCGCGGTCAACTGATTTATTTCAGCTACAGCTTCTTTTGCTCCCGCCCTCATGGAGAGTTTGGTTGCAACATTCATAAGTGCTGAGTTCTGCAAAAGAACAAAATAGTTGAATTATTCTGAAGAAAGATACGATTCAAATGATCGATCAAGCAGATGCACCTACCAACAGGTTAATTCTATCAAAAGCTTCATCCAAAGTGGCACCCGGAAGGTTGATGAATTTTCTGATCGCAGCAGTGGGGCGGTTGATATCAACGTCACCCAAGTTTTTTATTGTTGGAGTCAATCCAGCAGGCGCACCTGCAATCAAAGGGAATCAAAGTGTTAGATTATTTTCGAACTTCAGAGACAAGACATTCAAAGCAAGTTAAGTTCAATTACCTGATGTTTCGACCCTCGGCTCTTTGCCCTTCCGACGATCAGAGCCACTCTGAGGAGTCGATTTCTCCTGAATCGGGGTTGGCGCTGGTTGAGGTTGAGGAGCCCCATCGCCCACTCGACTTCCCCTCTCCAAATTAGCAGGGGGGGAAGCATTCCTGGGAAGTGAGGCTCTCTCTTCTTGCGACCCGCCTGGCTGGATGAGCCCGGCCACCATGGCCTCCACCTCGTTGAGCAGAGAGTGAGAGGGGGGAGGGGGTTGCTCAACCTCTACACCCCCACTCATTGTTGCTCCCTCAATGCGAAGAGCGTCGGGGGGGATTTGATCAAGAGGCGTGGGGTTGCTTCCAACCCCAGCACTCTTCGATAGTTTAATTTTGAAGCGCATCGGCCTCTTCAATTCGTCAAATTTGTAGGTGGGAACCACCTTTTTGCCGTCGCCTTCTGTGTCGAGAATTTCCTCCATCTGACGGGCTTTAACCTCGTCAATGGGAATAGGGATCGAGTCCTCCCCCGTTGCACCACCAGTGGGGGTGGGAGGAATTTCTTCCTCACCACCCCCATTCTCACCATCCCCACTGGAGGGGGTAGAAGACGGATCGTCCTCGCCGTCCCTGTCCTCGTCTTCGTCATTGCCACTGATGTCGTGGCTGACATTCTCTGTCTCTTCTTCTTCTTCATTCTTCTTCTTTTCTTCTTCCTCTTCGTTCTTCTTCCCTTCATCTTCATCTTCCTTAGGCTTGACGAGAGTTTTTCGCTTCTTCTTCACTGGGCCTCTTTGGATCACCAGTTTCTCATCCATGGTAGGTAATCGGCGCCTCGCAGTGTAGATTTTCTTCTCGGCCCGAACCTTCCGGATGATCTTACCCGAATGTGGGTCCTCCTCATAATCAGAATATAGGACTTCGTTGTCCTCGTATCTATCCTTTTGTCGGTGGAGGAGATTGGCCTTGCCATACCTCACGGGGCAATTGGAGAACTGTTTCCATGACCTGGTCCCGCAGGTCAACTCGAGAAATAAATTGTCGATTGCTCCAGCCCTCTCGGAGGTCCAGGCAAAGATGCCTCCAGCGCTGTACATCTTAACTGCGTCGTGCACGCTGTCTCGGGGGGTGTCGGGCACTGACATAGATGTCCACGCGCTGGAAACAGAGATAGGCCAGTCTGTGTACAGTTTGTCCGAAGGAACTGTATCAGTTAACGGACGAAGCGGAGACACACCAGTCAAATTGTAGAACGGGCTGTCCTTCCTGTAATTCCATCGATAATGAAAGAAAAAATATCCAAGCTCGATCCGGGCAGGTTCACCTTCCGGGATACTGGAGTAGCATGCCCTCAAGTCTTCCTGGAAATCTGACTCCACCCGGCAGAATGCATAGATGATTCGCCAGGCATTCCCTGTGACTTGTCCCGGGCAAAGGCCAGAAGTATTTAGCAATCTGGCAGCGAAGGGTGGCAGAGGCAGACGTAGACCGCAGTTCATTTGGCCAATGGTCACGATGGTTCCCATGACCTTCTCGTTGCTGGCAAAGCTGGTGAAGACGGTCTTCTTGTCGATGCCGAAAGCCGTCTGGATACTAGGGAGTGAAGGCTGCGCCCCTTTCCCTTCTGTGAAGAACGAGAGCAGTGTTTGCCACTTCTTTCTTTTGGTATCTGTGAACTCACCGCCAGTATTATACATATACTCTGTCTCCTCTGTCAGTGGCATAAGCGGACCCAGAACAAACTTCACTTTGGGGATAAACTCTGGCCTTGATGGCGCCGAAGCAAAACCTACCCCTTGGTGCCTCTTGCCCAGTTGGCCAAGTTCAACTAGAGCAGCCTTGCCTTTGCCACGGCCCCTTGGAGGAGATTGAACCTCGACAATTTCCTTCCCCTTTCTCTTCGAGGGTGCTGTACCGGACTTCTTCGAACTGCCAGATGAAGCCATTCGACCGATCGAACGAGAACAAGAACAAGAGCAGAAAATCAAGAGAACAAGGGTCTGGACTTCGAAAAATTTTGGAAGCGTGAGGCGAAATGGCAGCCAGAAAAAACTTTTGTACCCAGGGTAAAACAGGTGCGCAAATCGAGAAGACACGTGTCTTCACCATATCAAATCGCGTGTTTTTGTAGGTACACGTGGCATCCATCCGTAGCAAGCGCAAAACCAGGCGAACAGTCGCGACCAGGCGAAGCGTCGGACCTACCGGTCCACATGAACCAAACGGTCCAAGTAAGCCACCGGTCTGGGTAAACCGGACCGCCGGTTTAAAGCAACCATCAAGCCAACCAAGGATTCAAAACAAGAATCAAGCTCCATCAATGTTCAAAACTCTGCCAAAGTATCGAAGAACAAAGCAGTAAACATTCTTTGAAGGGCAGGTTCACAACTTTACTTCGATCAGTCAAATTTCTACTGGATCTGGCAAAAAACCAAGGGTTTTTGCCGATCACTCGAACCTTGACCGGATATTTTTTCACCGATCGGACAAACATGTCCGATCGGCGAAAGTTATCTGATCGGTCAAATTTCTACTGGATCTGGCAAAAAACCAATGTTTTTTGCCGATCACTCGAACTTTGACCGGATATTTTTTCACCGATCGGACAAACATGTCCGATCGGCGAAAGTTATCTGATCGGTCAAATTTCTACTGGATCTGGCAAAAAACCAATGTTTTTTGCCGATCACTCGAACCTTGACCGGATATTTTTTCACCGATCGGACAAACATGTCCGATCGGCGAAAGTTATCTGATCGGTCAAATTTCTACTGGATCTGGCAAAAAACCAAGTTTTTTTGCCGATCACTCGAACCTTGACCGGATATTTTTTCACCGATCGGACAAACATGTCCGATCGGCGAAAGTTAACTGATCGGTCAAATTTCTACTGGATCTGGCAAAAAACCAAGGTTATTTGCCGATCACTCGAACCTTGATCGGATATTTTTTCACCGATCGGACAAACATGTCCGATCGGCGAAAGTTATCTGATCGGTCAAATTTCTACTGGATCTGGCAAAAAACCAAGGTTTTTTGCCGATCACTCGAACCTTGACCGGATATTTTTTCACCGATCGGACAAACATGTCCGATCGGCGAAAGTTATCTGATCGGTCAAATTTCTACTGGATCTGGCAAAAAACCAAGGTTTTTTGCCGATCACTCGAACCTTGATCGGATATTTTTTCACCGATCGGACAAACATGTCCGATCGACGAAAGTTAACTGATCGGTCAAATTTCTACTGGATCTGGCAAAAAACCAAGGTTATTTGCCGATCACTCGAACCTTGACCGGATATTTTTTCACCGATCGGACAAACATGTCCGATCGGCGAAAGTTATCTGATCGGTCAAATTTCTACTGGATCTGGCAAAAAACCAAGGTTTTTTGCCGATCACTCGAACCTTGACCGGATATTTTTTCACCGATCGGACAAACATGTCCGATCGGCGAAAGTTATCTGATCGGTCAAATTTCTACCGGATATTTTTTCACCGATCGGACAAACATGTCCGATCGGCGAAAGTTATCTGATCGGTCAAATTTCTACTGGATCTGGCAAAAAACCAAGGTTTTTTGCCGATCACTCGAACCTTGACCGGATATTTTTTCACCGATCGGACAAACATGTCCGATCGGCGAAAGTTATCTGATCGGTCAAATTTCTACTGGATAGTTATCTGATCGGTCAAATTTCTACTGGATCTGGCAAAAAACCAAGGTTTTTTGCCGATCACTCGAACCTTGACCGGATATTTTTTCACCGATCGGACAAACATGTCCGATCGGCGAAAGTTATCTGATCGGTCAAATTTCTACTGGATCTGGCAAAAAACCAAGGGTTTTTGCCGATCACTCGAACCTTGACCGGATATTTTTTCACCGATCGGACAAACATGTCCGATCGGCGAAAGTTATCTGATCGGTCAAATTTCTACTGGATCGGTCAAAAAACCATGTTTTTTGACCGATCACCCGATTCTTGACCGGTTGAATTTTGCCCGATCGGTCAAAATTTGACCGATCGGTCAAAAATGACCGATCGGTCAAAATTTAACCGATCGGTCAAATTTCAGCTGATCGGTCAAAATTACTACTGGATCGGTCAAAAAACCCTGTTTTTTGACCGATCACCCGATTCTTGACCGGTTGAATTTTGACCGATCGGTCAAAATTTGACCGATCGGTCAAATTTGACCGATCGGTCCAAATTGACCGATCAGTCCCTTTTTTCTCTAACATACGACAAGTTTCTTCGTGTCCGTTTTTCCAAACAGGAAGTTGCTATTTTTTGCACCAAGTCCAAGCCAGCTAGAATGCACTCTAGCTAACTTGGAGGGGGTAACTGTGGGTGCAAATTTTGGCATAAATCTATCACGGGACCCACCGGCCCTGCCTGGTGGGCCCACGAGGACTACAGCGGGACCCACCGGCCCTGCCTGGTGGCCCCACGAGGACTACCACGGGACCCACCGGCCCTGCCTGGTGGGCCCACGAGGGCTACAGCGGGACCCACCGGCCCTACCTGGTGGGCCCACGAGGACTACAGCGGGACCCACCGGCCCTGCCTGGTGGCCCCACGAAGACTACCACGGGACCCACCGGCCCTGCCTGGTGGGCCCACGAGGGCTACAGCGGGACCCACCGGCCCTGCCTGGTGGGCCCACGAGGGCTACAGCGGGACCCACCGGCCCTGCCTGGTGGGACCAAGAGCCAGTGGAATCCCCTAGAAGATGGTAACAGGGCCCACAACTTTACCTGGAGGATCCCCAGATACGATAGCAAAAACCGCAATTCGCCACCCGAAATGTCTATAAATAGCAGAGCCTTCGAATGTAAAAGGATCGAAATCAAAGATCAGGAATTCTGATTTCCACTCTGTGATCTGACTTTCAGAACCAGAGCTCTGGGATTTCTAACTTCCGATCTACCATCTCTCTTTGATCTTCTTTTCTCTTTCGAAGAGATCAGGGAGCTTTCAGTGACACTCGGCCTGTCGAGGTCACTTCAACTGAAGTGTTAGTGAATTCGGGTTGCTCCCTATAGCACGGAGACGTAGGCTTCGGCTGAACTCCGAGATCACATCTCGTGTCACAATTTCTCTGATTGCATTCCTCTGTTTGCATATCAAAAAGCTTCGACTTCAATCAACAGATCGATCAACGATCTTCAGCATCAACTTCGACTCCAATTGACTGGTGCTGCGAGAATCTTCGGGTCGGCACGAAGATTTTCCCCCACAGCATGCACCTACAGATAAATCACTGTAGAAACAAACAATTCGCTAAATTGATACTCTTACCAAATCGAATTGATACTCTTGCTACAGTGATTTCACTATAGCAGCTACAGTGAAATCACTGTAGCAACTATAGTGAAATCATTGTAGCAACCGCTACATGCACTGTATCAACCTGCGAATGGATACTCTTTTTGTAGTATGTGAGGGGGTAAATAAGATTGAGGGACTTTTTGTAGCACGCAATGTTCGGGAGGGACTTGGAGCAATGTTGAAACATTGCATGTCCTTCAGCTAATATAACATCTGCTTGCTAAAAGAACTTGAGGCTAAGTCTCCCTTGTATAATTTTGGGTATTAGAAATTTCAAATGTGTAAATAGTATTTACTACTGCATGGATAATACTTCAAACCAAAGACTTAAAAAGTTTAGACTTTTACTTCAAACCAGACTGACCCAGAAGATTCAAATAACAGCCTAAAAGGTGGTCTTGGTTTCTTAAAAGGCAAATTAGTCTAGGTCCTTAACCATTTTATAATATTAGGTGCAGGACACCATAATTTGCTATTTATCTAAGGTCCCTACAAGTATATATACTTTAGGGGTGGCAATGGGTCGTGTCGGGTAGGGTTTGTGTCCTGTCTAGTTTCAGGTCGTGTCCAAAACCCCTAGACCCGGACCTGACCGTTTGACTAATCGTGTCTAGATCCTAAACCCGTACCCGACCCGTTTACAAACGGGTAGACCCAATAAGACCCGTTAGACCCATTTACCACACGGGTTTATTCAGTTGACCCGATCCGACTCGACCAGACCTAATCCGATTGACCCGCTGATACTATATATTACAGTATCGGATTGCGGGTAGACCCGACCCGTTTAGACCTGACCCAGACCCGCTAACTTCATGTCGGGTCCGAAATTGCCAGCCCTAATATTCTTCTTCTAAAAGAGTACATTCCTCTCCAGAAAAAATAGATATATTTATAGAGAGAGACTTTAGCTATATTTTAAAACTAGCATGTCCTGCAACTAAAAGTCATCTCTCAAAAACAAAAAGTCCATCTCTCAAAAATGTCTTGCGTCAAACTTTCCCTTTCTTAAATCAAAATCGGAACAGAGGCTAATCAACGCGGCTTCACCGTTCGTTCAAAACCCACGAGAAAAAGCAGAAGGTCCAGCCGAATGCCGCAGGCACACCACGCGGGTCCGTTGAGAAAGGTCTGCTTTGTTGAACCAGCAATGCTATTCAACTCGGTTGTTTGGCATCCCATCACCATCGCCGGCCGGTGGGGGCCGAGTGCGATTCACCGGTCGGGTTTAGGTACAACGGACGGCTATGATCTGAACACATCATTAAGACTAAAAGAATTTGATAAAATATTTGTATTTGGGCAGAGTACCCTCAATTGGCTGATGAAAGGGATGAGAGAGAGAGAGAGAGAGAGAGAGGGGGGGGGGGGGGGGGCTTCTGATGCCGGATGTGCGGGGGCGTTGAAGCAATGGGTTCCCCCCTGGGGGGTCAGACTGGTAATAATATATACGGCAACCCATTATTCTGATTCTCCTCCAACACTCCCCAGCGTATATATTGATCGAGCCCAACTTAGACAAGATCTCATGAAACCTCTTTGTAGGTGGCATGTCAATGGATCGGATCATGATTTGAATCCGGATCCGAAAATTCCGGGTTTGATATCAATTTCTTTGTCCAAAATCCAATTTAAAAAGCCCCGACCCGATTCGAAATATTATAGAATCAAATTTGGATCTATCCTGGTCCGATCCGAATTCCAATCCAATACATTTACTTTGCTTTTATAATATATATCATAGTTCGTCTGATGCCCAACACAACCATCTTATTTCCAACTTATGATGCCCAGCCCAGCCATCTTATTTTAACAGTCCGCTCTATGGATCAACAAATCTATTTGCTCGAGCCAATCAGTGATTTAAACTTAGAATTCACGAGTATCTGTTTGATTGTTTATGTTGTTTTGACCTCCCGGACATGTCAACCGGATCATAATCCAAATCTAAAAGCTTCGGGTTTGATATTAATTTTTTGGTTCAAGATCTGATTAGAAACGATTCAAAAGATAAACGGATCAAATACAGATCTACCCTGATCCGATCCGACTCCGATCCGTTGATAGACCTACTTAGGTGTGGCTCTTCAACTCCCTCCTTGGTGTCATTTGCCTCCTTTTATAAAGAGAAGCCTGAGGAGCCGGCTTGATGGGCTAGCCACTTGGAGAATCGACATGTCACTATGTCTGTGGTTGAGGTCAACCTGATTTCTCTTCAACAAGACCACTGAGCTTCGCCAGCTTGTTGGGGTGCGTAAGTTAAGTAGATGGCGAAGTCTTGGGCCTTCTCCATCGCCAAGAAGCTATGTTCTAAGCTTATATTGTCTCTGCACCGTAGAGTCTCTTCAGCATTTTATGATAGGTGCATGGCTAGCCTCAGAGCTCTGGATGGCACTTTGATAGGGATTGACAGGGTTAGGTCACTGGTTGTTGGTGAGTTCACCTATAGACACTTTGCGTCGTAGGGCGGAAAGTTTTAAATTGTCTTGAAAATGCTATGCTGCAAATCGCATGTATCGATGTCACAAGGCAAGGGGAGATGCCACGTGCCTTAGGGCTGTTTGCATCACGAGGTTGCCTAGGTGATTTAAGTTGCTTGAGCATGCTCTTAGGACAAGGTGTTGGCCGAGCGAACACCGTGGTTTTAGCCCTAAGTGGGGGTCCAATAGTCATATTTTGGGCACTACATGTACATGTCCGTTGTTAGTTGGTCCATATAGGCCGGCTACCCTCATCCACCTTCCGTTGTCAACGATCACTCCTCCGGCTCATCCATCGATGGCGCCTCCCACCGCGATATCATATACGTTCATTGATAGAGGGATGCTCGGGGTCGGAGGAGGGCCGGTCGTCGGTGGATGCGCGAGAGCCAAAGGAGTTGTCGACGGTGGGACACAAAAAAGAATTGGCCATCGATGGGGAGGAGAGGAAGAGAAATGTTATTCATCCCGAAGGTTTTTCCGATTTCGCCAACCCGATTGACGTGGCAGAGTGCAACTGGTGCTATTAAAGATTTTACAATCGCTAGTGGGTTTCAGCCACCAGTTGCAAGCTGCCACATCAATCGGGCCGGCAAAATCGGGACAAACCTTCAGGCTGAATAGCATTTCTCGGACAGGAAAGGTTGTTTCCAGGTGAATAATACTCAAACATCTGATGAATTGCAGCCACGTGAATACTATCACTACCAGAAAGTTCTGACAAATAAAAACCATTTGAGAATACCTCAAAATAGCGGGGATAGCTTAGTTGGGAGAGCGTCAGACTGAAGATCTGAAGGTTGCATGTTCGATCCACGCTCACCGCAATATCAGTTTTAATTATCTTTTAGGCTTGGTTCAGGTCAGCTTGGGTTGTATATAGCATGGGTGGATTAGGTTGGTTGATTTCACGTTCAAAGAGGGCTTGGGTTCAGGTCAGAGCATTTATTTGTGGAAATTTTATTCACACCCCAAAAATGCTGTGTTTACCCAGCTACCCATGGTAAACCATTTCCATTATTATATAAATACCAAGAATACCCCCACACCTCATATCCCATTCTTCCTTCTCAGTTACCTTATCCTCCCCCTTCCATATCTTATGCCTCATCACCTTTTCACTGGCATACGCCCGACACCTCCACCGCCCATTTTCAACGATGAAACATTCGTCACCCATTTCCGACGCCAGCACCTTCCCCTCCTCTTTCCCCCATCTCCTCCTTTTTTTCCATCGCATGAGTCACTGTTCCTTCCCTTCCCCTCCCCGTCGCCCAACATGTTCGGCATTTAACTGCAGAATATGATTCAACATGTTCGATAGTTTACCACCGATCATGTTTGGCACTGAACTGTCAAACATGCTAGGCGACGGGGAGGGGAATGGAAGGTAACAACAGATTCGGCAATGGAAAATCTAGGTAGGCAATGACTAGCTCGACGAGGAGGAGGAAGAGAGGCGGAGGCGGCTTCGACAATGGGGGAGGAATGAGGAGGATAGTGGTGGCGCCTCCGGCAGTGGGGAAGGGGAGGATGGAGGAGGAGGAGAGGCAGTAGTGGCGGTGATGGATGTGCTAACAAGAAGGCGGTGGGGTATAGAGGTACGGAGGGGATGGGCTATGGAAGATGGAGGATAGGGTGTGCTGGGGAATGAAGGGAATGCTAGTCCTAACCTGCACAAAAAAGGAAAACAGGAGGGGAGCGGGGTATGAGGGACTAATTTTGGGGTGTGACTATAATTTTCCTTTATTTGACTTAGGTTGTAGCTCTGGTGGATTATTGGATTAGGTTGGTTGATTTCTACAAAGGAATTTTTTCTTTTGTTGGACCGGTCAGCAGACAAGGCGCTATAGCGAGGGCTCAAAGAGGTATGGAGATCGAACCCGGGAGGCAACAACTGCTATTTATTAATTCCATAATCCCATGAACATACATCAACAGTCAGGATTCGCACGCACAAACAAGGCATACATAGCCTGAGGAAAAGTTCACACCATGGTGTCCATAAAGGGAGTTGAACAAGGAACCTCTCCAAAATGGGAGAGAGGAAGTGCCACCCAAGAGCCAAATCCCCCACCCCCCCCACCACACCCCCGCGCCTTTTTTTTTTTGAGATTGGTAGTGTCTCGAAACCTTCCTATCAATGAACCCACATCACTCTCGGACCAATCCCACCGGGAATGCAAAAATTTCCCTACAAACTCCAAAAGGAGGACCCACAACCTCCTCACCCATGCATCAATTGCTTCGCCAACTCCTCTATCCCCTCCCCTTTTTTAGGTAATGGCAAGTTTATCCTCCCCCTTACCACCATGCCCCCCCCCCCCCCCCCCCCCCCCTCCTCCCTGGAGCCACCACTACCTCCTCCACACCGGAGCCACCCCTTCCCCATTGCCAAAGCCGATATCACTTCCCCTCCTCCTCCTCCTTATCGTGATCATTAGCATCGCCTCCGGTGGGGAAGTGGAGGTGGCTACAATAGAGAAGGAGGTGATGGGGAGGGTGGACGGGAGAAAAGATGCGACATTTGCTCCGACAATGGGGGGCGGGGGGGGGGGAGGCGGGCTCTGGTGATACAAAAGCGGAAGGAGAACAGAAAGCAGTGACTACTCCGGCAATGGGGAAGTAGGAGTAGAAGGAGGAGAAACCGGTGGGGGATGAAATGGGGTAAGGGCTGGAGCCGGGTTCTGAGTTATGGGCGGATTTGAGCTTCGTGACCCACTCGGTCCAGCCACACATAGTACTCGGGCCAGCTATATAAGCCAGAGCCTAGATGGGTTTAGATTTTCAAGCCCGACCAATTTTTGTGTTGGGCTTGGGCTTTAGCTATTAAGCCTGATCTGACCCGGCCCGGTTCTAACTTCACCCACACCCACACCCACACCCACACAGTTGAATTGCACATACCCCTTGAATTCAATAAATCACATATTGACTTTCCTTGATAAACTTTGTATAAAACAATAGATCCCAAACGGGGAGTTCGTTACTATAATGCAAGACGAAATTTTAATGAGTTTGGAGTCCTGAATTTTCTTTTTGGGTAAATTACAATTTACAACCTGAACTTTATCCCAAAGTCATTGAAATTTTTTTTTTCTTTCAAATCGGTCCCTATAGTTTTCAATGGTAGTACAATACCCTCTTTGTCAACTACTTTATTTCCTCTTTTGGTAATTTTCATTTGGTTAAAACTGAATTACAAGAGGCAAAATATAGTTTATTAATTGTAAAAGGTTTAAATTATAAATATATGGTGCCTGATAATCCTTGGCAGTGGCCACGGCTCGCTAAATCCTAATGGTCCTGGCATGCTAGTCTGTCGTCCGGGACCATATGTAACATGCGGTTTGGATGGGGGCATCTTTTGACCTATGGTCGAGACCGTGGTGCTCCTCAATTCATTTTTCCCTAATGATGTTCCCATATGACTCCAGCCTCCCTACTACCCATAATATATCAGACCTCTTTTGTCCTCAAGGATGGCACAAGGCCACATTGCCCATCGGCGCCCCATCGGCCACCAAATGCCACTGCCCGACGGTGGGCAGCGGGGGTGGTGGCAAGTAGCGCGACGGCGATGGTGGCCGGTGGCAGCAATAGGTGGTCGGTGATTGCCGGGGGTGGTGGCATCCCCCTTGGGTTCATTCCATGGCCATAGATCGTGGCTGTTGATTTTCTAATCGTCATTTATCGCTAACCATGAACGATCGATAGGGGAGATGATCATTAGTGGGTTCAGATGTGGCCCCCGAGGTATCGTACGAGTCCCTTCAATATATTGTGTCCGAAAGTGGCACAACAATGACCGCCGGTCATAACTTGTAAGTGAGCCCGCTCAGCTTAAACCCAGCCTAAGCCCAAGCCCAAGCCCGCTGCCTATAATTACGAAGGAAAGTAAAGGGTATTATAGTCTTTTGATGAGAATTGCCGCTACAAAGCCCTTACTGGTTAGGGTTTCGTTTCATTTGCGTTGCAGAGGCGTAGCATTCGGCGGCGGCGGGAGCAGCAGCAGCGATGCCGGCGGGTCATGGGCTGCGGTCGAGGACGAGGGATCTTTTCGCTCGCCCATTCAGGAAGAAGGGGTACATCCCGCTGACGACGTACCTGCGGACGTACAAGATCGGGCAGTACGTGGACGTCAAGGTGAACGGCGCCGTCCACAAGGGGATGCCGCATAAATATTATCACGGCCGCACCGGCAAGGTCTGGAACGTCACCAAGCGCGCCATCGGCGTTGAAGTCAACAAGCAGGTTGATTTCCTCGTCCCTTTGAGCATTTAGAATTTAATCTCTCTTTGGTTCCTATTTGTGAATCATGGATTAGTATCTGATGACAGTGATCTGAGTCTTTAATGGTTGTTTGTAGGATCTCTAATGGTTTAGTAATTTGCTCTATTAGAGATTGTTCATCAACTGAATCTTTATGGGTTTAGGAGTGATGTGGAGCGTGGATGCTTTTAAAAAAAGGGATAAAGGCTTTAATTTTCTGGTAGGGAAAAGGGCTAAGGTGAATCTTTGGGAAGCTTATTGCATGGATTTTTTTCGATATCGAATGATATATTTTACGAATATCCACGAATGGTATATTTGGATTGGTTTAAGTAAACGAAGGAGCCATTTCGAGTGTCATGGTTTATATATATATATATATATATATATATATATATATATATATATATATATATATATATGTATATATGGTCAGGATCGGATGACCCAACAAATTTTGACCCATTAATAACCCAGCACCCTTTGATGCACTTAGAGGTTATAGAATGGGCTGATTTTTTGTAGACATATCGTCTATGGTATGTTGATCATCCTCACAAAAAATTAGCCCATTCTAAAACCTCTAGGTGCATCAAATGCGCTCTTCAAATCAACGGTTTTTGACTGTCAATTTTAACCTTTGATTTAAAGATCTCATTTGATGCATCTAGAGGTTTTAGAATGGGCTGATTTTTTGTGAGGATGATCAACATATCATAGACAACATGTCTATAAAAAATCAGCCCATTCTAAAACCTCTAGGTGCCTCAAAGGGTGCTGGGTTATTTGCTGGGTCATCCGATCCTGACCCATATATATATATATATATATATATATATATATATATATATATATATATATATTTATATTTATATTTTGAGAGGTTCATATGGTCTCAAGGGTTAATCATTAATATGTATTTTACTTTTCCCTTTTAGAATGGATTATATATAGGTATAAGGACTCAAGATGTGGAATGGATACTCAGGTCCAAAATCCACATTTGCATGCAAATATCTTGTATGTTCTTCTTTCTGACATTATAATGTGGATAGAGAAATCCAAAGTGAGATTTTGTTAGATAGAGATAAGGTGGCTCCAAGGGAGAGATCCAAAGTGAAATATATTTTTTATTTTATTTCCTTCTTATAGGAGAGAGATAACTCATGTTGTTATACTTTTTTATTTGTTTAATTGTGTTGATTTCTGTGAGATAACTGTGGATCAAGATTGTGAGAACTATATTTACATTTTGACTTCTTGTTGGAGAGAAAAACCCATGCTGTATAAAATTTACAGAATTTTTGGTCCAACTATTTCGTTATGGTTATGGGAAGAAATATCGACATTGATGAGATCGAATTCATCATTAATAATATGGAATGTATATTTGTTTGTTCGTATGCTCTTGATGTTTGCTAACCTTGACAAACAAATGCTATTCTATCTAAATCTGATCAGCGTTATGAATCAAATCTATATAACATGTTACAACAGTTTGCGTTAATTATGAGTCTGCCATCGACGAAAAGGACCGAATAGATTGGGACTTTTTGTTCAAGATATGGAGAGGATGCCACACTCCCTTAATCCCGATTGACTCGTAATTATGAAGGGTCGTATGCAATTATGAGCATCTAGAGCAGCAGTCCGTTGGAGCAAATTTTTTCAAATTGTTCACCTTTCATAGCCTGGAACCCATGTCTCTCTCCCACTCTCTGCTAAATAGCTTTGCTTCGCCGTGTACCACGCCGAAGGCGCCCGTTGCGTGCCAATTGGCACGGGCATGCACTAGTTGCGTTTTAGGACCTCTCTCGTTATAAAGTAGCCCTTTATAAATCGGTGATGTATTCCTACCTCGGTTACGAGTAGATGTGCCTACCATAATTATTGAAAATTGGTTAGCACTCAAAGCTCATGATACTCATCCAACCAGAACATCCTTCAATGGCACCTAGACAACTCACTTGTGTTTACTGTATTTTGTCAAACAATAAATATTCTTTAACTGTTTAGTTGTTATTTACTTGACTTTCCTTTTGTCTTTTATCTTATCAAATTTATGATGATGCTCATAGCATGCTGAATTAGACAGACATGGTTTTAGATCTAGGCCCATAAATGAATTAGGTATGGAAATAGTATGAAGCATGTGCTGTGTCTGAGTCTTGAATTGAGAACACGATTGAAAATCAATTTGGGTTTGAATTAGAATGGTTCAATCCTTTATGATTTTGTGACCTGTCACTTTCTATCAACTTCTAGAATTTGCATATGAAAAATGTAAAGAATTAAAAAATAAATGTACCTTACAAAAAAATGTAAAGAATGAAAAGATAAATCTACCTTTGGAATATGGTGGCCAACTTGAACCTCAAGGTGTTTGGTTCAAATCCAGCACAATATGGTTGGTTTTAGCTAGACCCGCACTGGAAGCTGCATGATAATGACTATGTCTCAGTTGAATTGGTTTTTGCAACACAATTCATGGTTTTTGTTGTAGAAGATGGTTTCTATTAGTAGTTTGGTTGTCTGAGCTTGGGCTTCACCCCATCGTCTGTGTCATATAGGCCTAGACCCGTCTAAAGATTCATTGTAACATCAAGGCATGGGTCAAGAATTAGATAGACCTTAATCTTCTATTTTAGACACATCCCTAGATTCGAATTCCTTTGCATTTTAGATATTAATAGTTTAGATATTGAAAATAGAGAAATGCGATTCAGCCCGAAGGTTTGTCCCGAATTCGCCGGCCCGGAAGATGTGGGAGCGTGCAAAAGGTGGCTGAAACCCACTAGTGATTTTAAAATCTTTAACAGCACCAGTTGCACGTTGCCATGTCTTTCGGGCCGGCGAATTTGGGACAAACCTTCGGGTTGAATAGCATTGCTCTTGAAAATATTGTTGATCCAGTTGGTCTCTATTATGTCGAATGCAAGCCTACACCCCCATATGAAAAAGCCTCAAATTTTGTCCATTTGAATTCTCTCGAGGAGCTGCGGCTTGGCCAAATTGGTTTATGTATATAAAACATTCATCATGGTTCTAGCATGAATTTTTGTACTTGTTTTCGACTTGGGCCTATTGTTTGATCATATATATATATATATATATATATATATATATATATATATATAGTGGAATGATAAAATGCGGCGTGCGGTGCGTGCGGTGTTGCACCGCAGCCGTCTGATGCACCCGCTGCGTGCGTGCAATGCACGCAGCTGTGCATCAGACGGCTGCGGTGCGACACCTCACGCACCACACACCGCATCCTAACAAGCCCCTATATATATATATATATATATATATATATATATATATATATATATATATATATATATATATATATATGGGAAATGAGTTCCTATGATATGTCATAGGGAGTACCCTATGACATATGGTGAGTTAGTAATCCTAGAATATTTAGAATGTTTTGAATTTTTATGAGGATGATCACCCTATCTTAGATAGGACCTCCACAAAAAATCGGCTCATTCTAAAACTTGTAGAGGCATCAAATGTGATTTCCAATTTAACGGTTAAAATGGATGGCCGATAAAGCTTCTAGCATTTGATGCCCCAACAAGTTTTAGAATGCTTTATTTTTTTGTAGACATTCTATCTACGGTAAGGTGATCACCCTCAAAAAAATTCAACCCAGCCCTATATATATATATATATATATATATATATATATATATATATATATATATATATATATATATATATATGTGGTGTTTGGATCTGTGCATCTGGATGCGATGAGGCTTGCTGGTTATTCCTATGGGCATAGTAGCACTAATCTCTGAATTATTGAAAACTTGTGAATAATTTGCGAACCCAAGGGCAGCCAAATTATTCATCAACATGAGTCACACTTGAGTAGCTCCCGAATTATTCTTGAATAATTGATGAATTTTATGAATAATTCATGAATTTCTCTAATTTTTGTGTGCTACCTATTTTATTTTAGTTATAAATATATATATATATATTTGTATCTATTAATATATAATTACTAATGTAATATATATATATATATATATATATATATATATATATATATATATATATATATATATATATATGTTTCCGAACTTCTCTCGAACTTATTCTGAATTTTCTGGATATTTTTTGAACTCCGAATTTGTTCCCTCACCGAATTATTCTTGAACACCAAATTTGTTATTATGCTTTTGCGTTGGATCGCACATACATTCATCATACTCTAAGTTCAAACTTCATTAATTGTGCTATGTGCCAAAGTCTGCTTTGCAGTGAGATGAGTAAAAATGGTTTAAGAGCTGTTTTAGAGTTAGTTTCAAACTGAGAATGTCTTAAATGTGACCCGAATGAACCTAGCTCAGTCTACTTCAGGTGGGAAGCAGTTGGGCTATTAAATTGGCTGGTAGATAATCAAAGTATAGTAAGTGGTGGATGTGTTTGGTATGTCGCTTTTTTGTTAACTGTTGTATATTAGTAGGTTAATTATTAGGTCTTTTAGAGCCACGATATCTAGTTTGGAATGATTTAGATGGATTTTTCATACTGATTTAGTGTCTAGTTTCATCTGGAGCTATATATTATGGAGAAGGCTTCCTTCCCAAGCGCAAGCAATGGCTATTACTTTTTATTGGTTTGGTCGTGAATTATCATTCTGACACTTGATCAGATTGTGGTTTTGCGTAAACAAGAGCCTCTTCTTCCCTTTACGTCTGCATCAAATTTTCGATATGAAGTGAAACGTTTGATCGATCCTTAAAATCTGATTGTTACACATGGCTGTATCCACATGAAGATGTCAAATTCTCAAGCATAGCTGAACTCAGTCTCCTTGTTAAGATTACTTCTAAGTTCAAATTATAGAAACAAGGAAGTAAAAAATGGTAGAAATCCACATGTTAGGAAATGTTATCTTAAGTATACCACCAAAAGCACATATGCAGTCTTTTCAAATCTGTTCTAATTTCTTTGTAATCTAGTCATGTTATCTTTTCTCTCAAGAAGACGTGATCACAGAGTTCTAGGCACTGCCATACTGTCAATTGCACTGTTTTAAAAAGCCGAAAAACACGGCTGAGTTGACTCGACTCGGCCATATTTCAAGTCTAAGCTATTTGGCCAAGTTGGGTCGAGTTGGGATAAAAATCCGCCGCGTCGGACCGAGTTTACTCAACTCAGCTGGCTTTCAAGTTGAGACTGATTTCGACTTTTGAACATTGCTGGAATGTGCGAAATCTAAGGTAGGTGTACCTTTTATAGAATTTGTGAAGCTTACCCTGTTATAATAGGATAAGGTATGATATGTAAATATTGTTAGTAAAAGCATGAGTATTGTAATGTCTTCAAGTTTTTGAAATACTGAACAAAAATTTGAGCGAATGCATTAACTTGAATAATAAAATAGTGTTAATGCCAATTAATCACTAGCTGAAATAAATTGAACATATTTAAGTTTTTTTTTCTGTAATATTTGAAAAAGTGTTAATACCTGCATGGGGTCTTCAACAATCAAGGGATTCAAAAGCTGAGATAGCAGGGAGGATTGCTTGGAAATTTAATCGAATTTTTGGAACTTGATTCCATGTGGTTGCATCATCTAGGCAGCAACTAACCATGTAGATATCTGAAAATTCAGCAACTATTGTCTGGGTAGGCAGTACTCAGTGCTGCTCCATTCTGGCTATGTTCGGTGTTGATCTAAGCATCATGGGCTTCTCTCTGTATCATGATCAGGTCCGCAACAAGATCATCAAGAAGAGGATCCATGTCCGCGTGGAGCATGTTATGCCCTCCAGGTGCACCGAGGAGTTCCACCAGCGGAAGATCAAGAACGATCAGCTGAAGGCGGAGGCGAAGGCCCGTGGCGAGGTCGTGAGCACCAAGCGGCAGCCGAAGGGTCCCAAGCCCGGGTTCATGGTGGAGGGTACGGTGCTCGAGACGGTCACCCCAATTCCGTATGACGTCGTTAACGATCTCAAGGGAGGTTACTGAGTGCCGTTCTATCTTAAGCTCTCTTCTCTCTCTGCTTAATTCTGAGATTTTATAAGAACAATTTGGTAGTTGTATGAGTGCTGTTTAAGCTTGTTCTGATACTCAAAAATTGCTCCACTTGTGGTGCAGAGTACTGTTTTGGCAAATATTGATCCAGGTTAATGTGTTGTTTTTTCATTATCAATATTCTCGACCTTTGGTGTTGCTTAACCTATAAGTAGCTGTGTTTCATAGAATTGCCAAGAACAAAGTATCTTAGGTTTACGGTTATCTGATCTAGGGTTTGGGGTCACCGGTTCAACCGCAGTGTGGAATGATTGGACTAGGATTGAACTGCTGTGTGGGTTGGATTTGGATCGGATTAGGGTTGGGCATTTGGTTTTTTTATATTTTGATCATCTTTAATCGGATCCCACTATTTATATTTCAACTCGTGGATCGTCTTTAATCGGATCCCAGACTACGCGTGCGGGGGGGGGGGGGGGGGGGCGGCGGGCTCCTAGCCCTGCTTCCGCAACCACTTGGGTCTGGTTTGTCCTTTGTGATTGTCGATGGAGATTGTACAAATAGCATAGCATTTCTCTAAAATAAATGATTGGGTTGGGCATAGGGCGATTGAAATAAGATGGCTGAGCTTGGCGTCCGAGGACTATGATATATGTTTTAAAGGTTATATAAAGGCCCCCGTAGTTTGGCTGATTAGTACTCACACCTCCCACCTATTTAAAATCTTACAAATCCCCCCCTATAGTTTGAAGAACCTATCATTTTCACCCCTCGCAAGGGAGTGTTTGTGCAAGGAAATAGAAACTACAAGGGGTCATTTGTATGGTTTTAAAGATGAGGGGGTGAAAGTGATAATCAGTCAAACCACAGGAGTTCTATGTACAATTCACAGGATCTTATTTGGATTGTTTCAAGGTAGATCTGAAATCAATCCGATTATATTCCGAAAAGTATCGGATCGTTTTTCATCGATTCTTGGACAAAATAACATATACCAATCCAGAGATTTAGGGTCGGATTCGGATTATTGTACGGATCCATATGAGCGACCTCCGGCAGCCGCCACCCTTTATAATTCTTTTACTCTTCAAGGGAAGGCATGTAAGCAAAAAAAATAATAAAAAAGCTCTTTTCCTTATCTTGGAGAAAGCACTTCTTGAGAAAGTAATCTCCTAGCCCGTTTTTTAAACAGAGGTAGAAGATACATTTGCTAAAAATAAGCTTAACTTAGTAGACCCGCACACGCGTGCACACACACACACACACACACAGAGAGAGAGAGAGAGAGAGAGAGAGAGAGAGAGAGAGAGAGAGAGATGTTGGTGGCTTTGAAGCTGTTTGCAAAAATTAAATCAATGATTTAACCATACAGCATGTACACATGAGAGAGAGAGAGAGATGTTGGTGGCTTTGAAGCTATTTGCAACAAGTAAATCAATGATTTAACCACACAGAATGTACACATCTGTAAAGATAAACCAATATTAAGGTCACTGAGCCATGGAAAAATTCGGATTGCCTTGTAATCAGAAGACTTGACATTTGCAGACCCAGCTAGCTTGTTCCTCACACTGCAAGAATTCCACTAACTGGTCGACTTGAATCACACCGATGTCCTGTTAGTCCGATATCATGGATGTTAGATGCTATAACCAACCATGAAAATATCAGAATATACACACAGATCTTATTCAATATCCAGGTATATAATGAAACCAAACTAATTATCCAGATTCTGTGCGACCAACCTCTATGAAATGGTTACAGCATAAATGTCCGAATTTCTTTTCTAAGCTCTTGCAACCACGAAGCAACACTCAAAGGTTCGAACCCCCTCGTTTTCCGCAAAAAAAAAAAAAAAAAACCCTCGGAAGATTTCCCGAGGCTAGTAGTAAGGCAAGATTCGACACAGGGAATTGCATTCAACTGTGGGGGCACAGATTATAATCCGTACAGCTGAAATGAAACAACATCCACAATCTAAGGGCATGTTTGTATTCAAAGCAGTAAAGTGAAGTGAAGTAAGGTGCATTTGAGTGTAATTTAAAAAATCTATACTCTGAATCAACTGAGAAGAGAGAGAGAGCTGAGAAGGGAAGGATCATTGTCTTAAACAGGTTTACCTAAACCAAACCACTTCTTAGCACTTCACTTTACTGCTTTGGATACAAACACTGCCCTAAATGTTTGGATGCACTTCATGGTTGGTTACAATATTATTGCTTTGATTTCTCACAAGCATGCAGATAAAGTACGTACCTCGTATATTTTATGAACTGTACACAGGGAGTCCTACTTGATGCTCAGAAAAATGGGTAGCTCACACTGTCGATGAGAAATTTTCTATGCTTGGCCGGGAGCTGTCTATCCTTTTGTAATTCGATTGTACACGCTGCAGAAGGGCAAACGACTTTTAAGTTGAAATATTTATTAACCTGGTCTCCGGAAAGCAATTAAGCATGCACAAGGTGGAAATGTCGCGTGAGAATAGGATCTAGTATCAATAGCAAATTTACATTATTATCCTAGTGTATATCTTAAAAGTAAAATTTTATTTACAGTCATAGCAGGTGCTCATACGCTTGTGGCACTCAGTGTAGTCAAGGCTCCTAGGCATTTTGGCCCGTCTAGGCGAAGCGACTCCTAGGCGATGAGTAGTTATTAAATATATAAATATTTTTTTATATATAGTATATACATGATTTTAGTAATCTAATAACACGTTAACAATGCAATGTGCAGAGCTTTTAGTCCAGTGACCAATGGGTCACATTCTAGAAAATCCTGAATCCCCAATGTAATTTATCAACATCATCCAAGCATTATCCCATCAGGATGAGATCAACTTGAAAAGGCGATCGCCAATAATTTCACAACCGACTGTCAACCTAGCATCAACCCTCAGATTGGAGCCAAAATCCTAACCAGGACCACTTGGCAAAAGAGGTGCCTACCAAGAAACCTAAAAGGCCAGTTAAGAGGTAGAGGCCTACCTTGCTGAATAAAAGAACGAATATTTAAAAAAAGCATTTATAAAATCTCTTGCCATAAACAATTAAAGTAATCTGCAAATTGTCCTTATATATCTTTAAAAAATCATTAGTTTAAACAAAACATGCATATAACCCTAGCATTACTGCAGATCTTGCATAAATCCGCATCTCCTCAAAACCATCTATCCTTGATACCGTCTATTTGAAGTCGGGTTTACTAATCCCTACTCTACATTCATTGCCCTTTCAGGGATATCTCTATTGTCGCGTCAGCTTTCCCATATATCTTTTATGATAACTCCCATCATTGTTTAGATCTTCCTCTCTTTCTTAACCCTTCTACAATAATCTTATACTCTTTCCTTACTGAGACCACCTCTACTATTCATTGTACATGCCCATATCGTCTTCATCCTTTTTCCATCATTTGTCCTTGATTTATGCAACTCTTGCACTTCCTCTAATGTTCTCATTCCCAGTCTATGTCTCCGCGTTTCATTGTACATCCATCCCAACATCCTCATCTTTGGAACTTATTTGTTACGCAATAGCATGCTGCTGAAATTGGGAGCTAAGGCCCATTCAACTCGATGCCCATAAGATGACAAGGAAAAAGATCAACTTTTTGATGCTCAAGATTGATTCATAGAATTTTTGGTGCCAACTATAACAAGCCACGACTAATCATAACCAACAACCATATCCAATATATATAGGGTTCACTTTAGTAATTAATATTTGTAGAATGATAACATCTTTACAGGTGGCTGTCATCATTGTAGCGAAGCTTTCAGCGGACTCTTCCAAAGACCAACCTAGCAAACCCGACTATGTGTGGAAGCTATCGTCTCTGAGACTGATTTGACGAGCTCGGTGGAGGGAGGTAAGGTGTCTCCTCCGACATACAACCAAAGCTCAGAGAAGTGAAGGGTGACCTTGGGATGTTTGGGGAGGAGGGATTTCGATGCTCAAAATAGAAAGGGTACGATGAGAGAGAGAATACGACACGATATGGACACGGGATACTGGATACGAATACGACACGATATGGGTACGATGATACGGCAAATTAAAAAAAAAAGGACATGGGTACATCTAGGATACAATAATTATATATATACATATATATATATATATATATATATATATATATATATATATATATATATATATATATATATATATATATATATATATATATATATATGTTACAACGCGTTCAGTTTATTTACAAGCGTGCCACTAAATATGGATATATCGGCCCGTACGATCTAACAAAGAGATCAATTTTGACCCGTCCGATCTTTGCAATTGGGTGGGAAGCAAACACAGCCAACAAAGCCTTTGATCTAAGGAATGATATATCAACCATCTGATCAACATCAGTTCCTCCGGTTTAAAGAAAGCACCAACATGGAAAGTCTTGAATTAAAAAAAAACTTACAAAAAAAATTGCACCAACATGGAAAGTATATATTTTAAAAAACATACAAAAAGGAAACATACAAAAAAGATTTGCTGCCAAATCGTGCATCTCCTAATATGGGATCTCCCAACCATGATGAATTTTTTTTTGAGCCATCGACACCTCTCTCTTCTATATTTGCTCGCAGCGACCACCATCAGAAGAACAGAAGAAGATCATATGAGGCCCTGACAACCTTCTTCCAATCAAGGTAGGCATTGAATCCTCACCACCAAGGTTTGTAGCTTCGGTTTCAGTTTCGGTTTCGGTCGGTTTCAGAGTTTCGGATCGGAGTTTCGGTGGTTTTGGTTTCGTTTTTGTCAAAAAGTTGAAAAATCGTAGTTGAAAAATCGTGATTTTGAATTTTGGCCAAGTTTGGAGGAAAAAAGAGTTCTTGTGAAAGAATTTTTTTATAGATTCAAAATATTTTATCGGACTTTGGGTTTTTAAGTTGATTTTATACTTCTAGATTTCTGAGATTTTTTCTGGTCCAAAATACTGTGGTTTTTTTTTTCACCGAATTTTCTTTATAAGTTAAAAGCTGTAAAGTCTGGTTTTGTATAGAAACTGAAAAATTACATTTTGATTCTTTTGGATTTTGATTGTTCTGATATTTTTATTAAATCCAAATGGGGGGTATTTGCTTATTTACATAAAATAACTTAAAGTAAATGGAGAACTGATGGGATGCGGATGCTTAAGTAAACTCAAGTGCTGAATTTAAACAATTAAATACAGATTTCAGCATATCATAATCAAATTTCAGCAAAGACGATAACCACAGATTATCATTCAATCATGCCCAAACAGATTTAATTTGACGAAGTAATAAAACTGACATGATAACCATTAATTTCAGATTTAAATAAACAATTCCAGCAATAAAGGAAGAATAATATCTCAAACATAAGCCAAAGTATCAACGAACAAGCATAGACCTAAGCGACAAAATCCTAATGGATGAGATTCTCCAGAAAACCAAATAGTTGGAACCCTAACTTAAATTCAGCAATAAGGCCGGTTGGAAAGAAGGTTTATCACATGAAAATTATCGAGGGACGATTTCAAACCGTGCTTTGGTCAATGCCGGCTGGTATCATAAACTCCGTTGTTGCAGATGAAGGGGCGGAAGAGGAGGCGTGGTCCAGAAGAAAGGTTGAAGAAGCCGAGACGATGTGATCTTTGAAGATGGATGATCTCCACGTCGATCTTCCGCGAAGTCGTAGACGAAAGGCATGGCGACGAGGTAGAAGCTTGCGAAGGAAGAAGAAGACTGGAAGCAAGGATGATTCTTCGGAAGATACAGCAAACAAGCGATCTCGCTTCTCCGTGCTAGGGTTTCAATTTCATATTCATCGTCCCTTTGCAATTAGGGTTTGATGGCTTTATAGGCGATGAAACACAAAAGACACAAAAGGAAAGAAAGAGAGAGAGAGTCCGCACGGGAGGAGAGAGAGAAGGACGCGGGCACGCTTCCCAAGGCGTGCCCGCGCGGGTACTTCCGCGAGAAGGGAGGCCGGCCGGGTGAGGGGGGGTTTCGGTTGGGATTTTGGCTCCTTTTGAATCTTATCCATTGAGATTTAAGACGACCTAAGATCCTACGGCTAAAAAGTAAACATAGAAACGAGTCAGTTCAGCATCTGTGGCTCGAACCGGATGCGAACATGGCTCGCACCTACCCAAACCAAAAATATAAAGATAAATAACTCAAGATCCGTCAGTCGGATCGACAGAAAATAAAAACCAAAGTCATAGATCATCGAACGAGCTTTCCACTGATGCAGACGGATTGGTGATCGGCTTCCGGGATCTCCGTAGGGAATGAAAATACACGATCAGCTGTGAAAATCTGCACGTAGTAGGGCTCATCTGCATCAAGAACATAAAGATCATTTAATTAAATATTTTTTATGTAAATAAGTTTGTCAAGCCTTGAAAAAAACCATGTGTCACAACAAACTATGACATTCTCCTACTACTTCCAAATTCTAGCCCTCCATGTATTTTCTCTCACTATTATCTTTTTTAATATCCTCCATTCATCTTTCATGTTAATATACTTCTCTCTTGCAGTTGCAGTGTTGCCCTAGTTTGTCCATATTATCACCAAATTACATTTTAATTTTTTCGAGCCCAACCTGATGCATACGCGAATGTTTCATTTCTACTACTTGTTATGTAGTTTGCGAATTATTTTGCGACTATTATGTCTAAACTCTCCAGTCCAACAAGATAGTATGAAATATGAAAAGTTATGCAGAATTAGTTAAGAATAATACATTGAAAGGGATGGCAAAACACTACTACTGGTCATCAATTTATGAACATCCCTGAAAGCTAAAATTGGTGAGAAAGTGCATCTATTTACAAAATTATGAGGCAAAAAATCCTTGATATGAATTTATGGAATGAAACCTCTAATAGTGTGATGTAATAGAAGTCTTCCATATGCTGCATGAGGGCAGTTCCATCTCTGATTGAACGGAGGAGGTTTATTTCAGTCTGCAGTATTTTTTCTACAAGCTGCTTCTCTCCTTTCATCTGCATCAATGGTTTCATAAAAACAAATATTAGGTGCCCTGTTTGAGGTGAAACAAATGAGATGGAAGGTTCATCTTTAGTGAAAGGAGGTCATAGACTCATAATGGATCTATGCATGGAGGGTGGGCCTACGCCTTTGAAATCAGCTGGTCATATGAGAAGACATAAAAAGGGCAAATCAGGTTTGATCTTTGTTAGGTACATATATCTGAACAGCAACAATGATGCTTCATCTAAATCCATCTGACACACTTGATATTATGGAACTGTCTTATTTATGAGCTAATCTTAACCCTTAAGTTGCTGTCAGCCTTTTTGTGATAAGTCTACAAAAGATTTGCATGAATATTAGAGTCAAAGTTCTGATAAATGTGAGGCAACAAAATCTGACAAATAGAGTATGAATATCTTCTATCAAATATTGATTAACAAAAATCTGATACAAACAATGCCAAATTCCAATGAACAAAATACTTAACAAAGTAACCATTTATACATATGTCCAAATATACTTAATAAAAGTAGGAAATTCTGGGACTTCAACACAACATGCACGACTACACATTGCACATTTGCAGCACATGATGCATCATGAAGTGTTAATAATTCTGTAATACTATAGCAGCTGTGCTTTGGGACTTCTCCACTAAACCATTAATAGAGACTTCGATTCTTTAAGAAATTTAGTTCTAGTCTGATCCCATGCAGAGAAGGAAAATTGATCATTTGAATACAATTTTCAAAGGATCTGGTCCTCACAGTACTTAGCAGGTTAGTCCAACTTTTTCGAATATCCACCTTCCTTTCTTGGCATTACTATATTCACTTCTAGGTATGTTTTGGGGGGTTTTTATTATATGTTCTTCATTCAAGAATTTTCATGTAGTGGATGTTAGAGATATTTGTACAACATATACATCCTTACTATGTATAAGAACCTCATATGAGGATATGCATGTATCCCTATATATTTGGCCCATTGGCCCTAATGAGAAGCATTCCTTCTCCCACAAAACCCTAGTCTCTCTCTCTCTCTCTCTCTCTCTCTCACACACACACACACCTAGGGTTTATCCGTGACATGGTATCAGAGCGAGACAGATCCCGCGGATCCTTCCTCTTCGATCGTAGGTGACCACTCGAGGATCCTTCGGGCCATTTGAGATCAATGCCACCTCGACCCTAATTGACCGCGAACCCTTCCTCTCCTCCATCGAGCTTCTGCCACACTCTCGATTGACCCTCACACGAGCCCTCCATGTGTGGTTTTCGTTACTATGGTAGTTTCATTAATGATTACCCCCGAATCTCGAGACACTTGGGTCTGTTCTCCGCCACTGCTTCGAGTTACCCATGATATACGAGACTCTCTCTCACTCATGTTTCTTTTGCAGAGCAGATCGCCAACCTCTTCACGAAGTCACAACCAATTCCTTATTTCTAGTTTCTTGTTCATAAACTCATGATGTTTGATCCACCGTGAGTTTGAGGGGGGGGGTTAGTCATATGCAAGGTTCGAAATTTCCATTTCGGTCAATATTTCGACCTTCTGGATATGGAAATATTTCGACAGTGTGGAAATATTGTGATTTGATAGAAATGGTGAATATATTGATTTTTTAATAAAACTCTGGATAGTCATAAACCAAGTATAGATACACTTTAGAACACTCAGATAATATTTGCACCCTATCTATGGGCTTAGAGCTTGATATAACATGTATTCTATACATATTGGGTTGATAACTAGTAACCTGTAAAACATAAACTTCATCAACTTCATATATTTACATTGTTTACATCATGAAGAATACATCAAACTTCTTCACTCGTCTAAGTAATCTCTTCTTCACTCGTCCAACTGAAGTCATCATCATCAGCCCCCCTAATGCACCAGTGTAACCTCCGACTGACGGGCCAGGTCCACTGCCACTGGCATCATGAACAACTTGCATCGGCATCCATTCTCTCTCAGCACGCTACCGCTGGGTCCGTCTCGAATCTAAGAATGGCTGTCGATATTGAGCTCTCTCCTCTTCTGTCTCAATATTTGGCGGGTACTCGATATCATCATGTGAACGACTCTTGATTGATAGAGTGCTAGTATGTCTAGACTCCCCGATCCGTCCCTTCTTGTTCGATTTTCTAAGGGTTCGAAGTGAACTTCTTTGTATTCTCCACTCCTCAATAGGAGTGTGTATGGTTACTCTAACTTCAAGAGGAGCCTTCAAGCACTCTGCTACATCAGTGAAGCAGCCGGCGAGGTGTTGCTTCAGCCGTGTAACACCTCCACTTCCGATCCGTTTGCCACAGTATGCACATTGTGATTTTTGCTTTTTTTCATCTAAGGGGAACCCGTGCTGCCAACCTATATCTTTAGAATCGGAATCCCTATGCGGGGGAGGCTAGGAGGCAATTTGTAAATGAGAATAAGTAATATTGATAAATTTTAATAACAACTCTACAGTAATTACATTGGGACTTGAACTTATCATCACCAACAACGACACCATGTTTCCATCCAATTTATTTCTTTCCAATTTCGCTGCAAATGCAATAACATTTATAGGATTTTATCAACCAAGGTAACAATCAAGCACACAAATAATCCAAAAACTTATTGTTTATCCTATTTCAACTTGACAGCTCGTCGGCTCCTAACTGGTTTGACGAGTGCACCTAAGCCTCCAATCCAGTCTTATGAAACCAATTCGACCAAGTAAGCCCCCAAGTGAGTGAAGGGGTCACAATGGTCCCTCTTAAAAACCACTACTATAACATAAACTGTCACCCTCTTAAAGGACAGGGCTAGCCTAGACGTCGATTTGATCAGAGTCAATTGGTGCAACTTTTGGTGGTCTTCGTCCTATTGAACTTGAAATCCCTAGGGCCAACGTCTACACAGACAAGCAAATAATCAAGCACACCGTACGTTTTCGAACAAATTAGACAATTCTTATTTTTATACGAATCAATTTTACATTTTGATTTTATAATTTACTTTTCAACATTATCTTTAAGATATCAAAATTTAGAAGTTCAAAATTATAGTTAATTTAGACTTTTAGAGATTGTTAGAATTTAGATTTAGGTATTGCTATCTTACTATGTCAAAATTCATTTATATGTAAAATTCATAATGTTTATTGCTATTTGCTAATTTATATGCAAAATTGATAATTACTATATTGCTCTAATGTCAAAGAAAAATGACATTATTAAATAAAAATAACACACACTTATTTGCACTCCTTGTAGTCCAAAATCCCCACACGTTTGCACTTCTTGCACTCTGAAATCAACTCCTTTGCACTCTGAAATCCCAACAATCCATGCACTCAAACAAATTAGACAATTCTTATTTTATACGAATCAATTTTACGTTTTGATTTTATAATATATTTTTCAACATTGTCTTTAAGATATCAAAATTCAGAAGTTTAAAATTAAAGTTAATTTAGACTTTTAGAGATTGTTAGAATTTAGAATTAGGTATTGCTATCTTACTATGTCAAAATTTATTTATATGCAAAATTCCTAATGTATATTGCTATTTGCTATATTGCTAATTTATATGCAAAATTGCTAATTGCTATATTGCTATATGTCAAAGAAAAATGACATTATTAAATGAAAATAACATACACTTGACCCTTAAGTGGCGTGCTACTTATAGTATTTAGGAATCATGAGAGGGTACGGAGAGCGACTCTCTGGCGATTCTAGGCGGCCCCTCTGGAACCCTAGGACGAGGCGCCTTCACCAAGATCCAGCGCTCAACCCGAAGGTCCTCAATGGCGACTGGCGGCGAGGGTTGACTTCCGAGCCTCCGGCGTGGGTCCGGTACCCAGTTTCCAACCCTAAGATCCAGAATGGTCGGTGGAGGGATCTGGAACCAGGGGCCCGCGGGAGCAGCGATCATGGGGCCCGGCAGCGTGGCTCAGATAGGATCGGCGGCGGGTCTTTTCCGAGAGAACCCCGCCATGATGGTGATGTCAGAGCGCCCTCGGGAGCCGAGAGGTCACGTCCGACCTCTTGGGCTTCCCATCTTTTCAGTCATCCCGCACCGCCTCCTCCATCTCCTCTCCCCCCTTCCAGCCTTCCTCCACTTCTCCCCCTCCCATCTCAGCCTCCCCTTCCCCCTCCCCCTCCGTGACCTCCTTCCTCCCCGGTTGATCCTCCTCCCTCTGGAGATCAACGTCCTGGTTCTCTCCATCCCCCTTTCCCTAAGGGCAGTTGCTTCCGGTGTGGTAGCAAGGACCATCTCCGGTCCTCATGCCGAAACGCCATGGTTTGCTGGATTTGTAGAGGGATTGGCCACTCCTCGGTAGCTTGTCCTCTGCGAGTGATCAGAGCTCCGTCAGTCCATAACCAGCCGGCTTTTCACCCTCCTTCACCTCCCAGGGCCTTCCCTCCTGCTTTTGTTCCCATTCCAGAGTCCTTTGCCTCTAACTCTTTGGTGGCTAAGCTGGATTCTTGCGTAGTGATCACCACCTCTGAGGGTTCCCACAGCCCTGCGGATATCTCTTCGGCTTTCTCGACTTTCTGGCAGTCTGAATGGTCTTTCCCTACCTGGAGCTTGGGTCCTTCAGAGTTCCTGGTGGAGTTTCCGTCCCCGTATGCCAGGCACTCGGTAGTCAGTAGAGTTTCCATAGAGGTAGGCCCCCTCCGTCTTTTTGCCTCTGCTTGGACCCCTTCCCATCGCTCTTCTGGTGTTTGCTCCCGTTCTCTGGTCGAGCTGTTTATCTCGGGAGTTCCGATCCCTTGCTGGAACCGCCCGTCCATGCAGTCTCTCCTTGCTGAGTTTGGTGAAGTGGCGGAGGTGCGCAATGATTTTGAGTCGACGAACGATCTAAGCGAGCTGGTGGTCTCCTTCCGTACGATCAATCCTTCCCTTATCCCCACCTCGCTAGTTGCTCGTTTTGGGGACTTCTTCTTTGACCTGAGCATCCGGGTTTCAGAGATCTCCTTTTCGGAGTCTCCTTCCTCAGGGCCTTCCTCAGAGTCTGGTTTCGCGCCCAGCCACCAGGAAGCAGGGCAGACCTCCCGGTCCACCGGTCCAGACTCAGGCCGGGCGTCGCCCAGACCGGTAAGCCCCGTTGCTGATTTGAATTCTCCGGGAGTTTCGGACCCCCCCGGTTTTGGAGACCCTTTGATTGTTATCCCCGCGATCCACGCGGTGGCGGTTCCTCCTTCCAGTGATTCTCGGGATTTCCCTGAGGTAGGGGAACCGCTGAGAGTTCCTCCGATGAAGCCGGATCTCTCTGCGGGGCCTTTGGAACCCGACCCGGTTGAAGATACTCTGATAGCTCCTGCTGTGGTGACAGGGGCACCAAGCATCCGGACGTACGTCAGACGGACGCAGAGGACCGGAGACCTGATGCGAGATCTACGGAGCTTTTTGGCGTCGAGGGCCGTGGAGGATTTTGGGCTTCTCTTGAATCTGCTGGATCCGGAATCAATCGTGCAGATCGCGACTTCCTGCGGATTCTCCTTTGGTGGTGATATAGAAGCGGCCAAAGAGTTTTTGGTTTCCTCCCAGATTCTAGAGAGAGAGAGAGTTTTGGCCTCCGGCCAGTAATTGTAATGATTATACTTTCCTGGAATGTTAGGGGTTTGGGTGACTTGGATAAGCGCCGAGCTGTTTCCCTCTTCTGCTCTCTTCACAGGGTTGATGTTGTTTGTCTTCAGGAGACCAAAACCTCCCAGCCGGACCCTTCTTTCCTTCGTAGTTTGGCGGGGGGTAAGATTTCCCGCTGGACGATCCTGGATGCAATCGACTCTTCTGGTGGGATCCTAGTTGGTTGGAGAGAGGATCTTTTTGATTTTCTCAGTTCTTTTGTCGGAGTTTACTCCCTTTCAGTCTCTCTCCGCTCTCGTCATGATAACGCTGTTTGTGTGATCTCTTCGGTTTACGGTCCCAATGACATGCCCGTTCGCCAAGCTTTCTGGGATGAGCTTTCCATGTTTCGAGCTGCGAACCCAGGGGCCTGGGTAGTGGGAGGAGACTTCAACGTCACCCGGTTCAGCCATGAGCGACGTGGGGGGCCGGGCAACAGGAGTGCAATGCATGATTTTTCGGACTTTATCCGCAGATTTGACCTGACTGACCTTCCTCTTCAGGGGCCGACTGTTCACGTGGTCTAACAGAAGGGATTCACCCTTGTTTGCTAGATTAGACAGGTTTCTTACCTCAGGAGAGTGGGATGGCCTCTTTCCCAACGCTATTCAGTCCTCTCTCCAATCAGTGGTCTCAGATCATGTTCCTCTTCTTTTGGATACCTGTCCTAGCCTTGGTAGGCCGCAGAGGAGATTCCGTTTTGAGAAAGTTTGGCGAGAGAGCCCAGGGTTCGATGACCTTGTCCGTAAGTGGTGGTCTCAGACCCCGGTGGACTTCAACTCCGCTAGGAACTTAGTTCGTAAGTTTCGAGTTCTTAGGCATAAGATTCGCGGCTGGGAACGGTCGGAATTTGGCAATGTCCTGACCAGTAAGAAGATTATTCTCCAGCGTATCGGAGTCCTGGAAGCCAAAGAGGAGCAGACTCAACTTACCGAGGAGGAATTGAACGACCTGCTTAGATCTCGCAAAGATCTCCTGGAGATGTTGAAAAGAGAGGAGATTTTGTAGAAACAGAGATCGAGAGACAAATGGGTACTGCTAGGAGACCGTAACACCTCTTATTTCCACAAGGTGGCGAATCACAGAAGGAAGCAGAACTTCATAGGGAGTCTTGCAGTGGGGAGCCAGATACTCACCGGAACAGAGTCTATTCTGCAAGGGGTTGGGGAACACTTTAAGAATTACTTCAGGTCGCTACCTTCCTCCTCTGCCTCGCTAGACTGGAATAATCATCCTATGGGTCGTCTTCCAGAAGGATCTGACATCGGGAGAGATTTTTCGGTCGAGGAAATCCGGAGCGCTGTGATGGAGATGAAAGGAGATGGGGCTCCTGGTCCGGATGGTTTTCCAATGTTCTTCCAGTCGTTCTGGGACTGCATCTCCCCGGATGTTATACGCTTCGTTCACGATTTTTTCTCAGGAGCGGCTCCTCTGCATAGCCTCAACTATTCTATCCTCGTTCTCATCCCGAAGCGTCCGGGGGCGGAATCAGTCTCAGATTTCCGACCGATCAGCCTGTCCAACTGCATGTACAAGATAGTCACGAAGATTCTAGCCAATAGGATGGCCCCTTTTATGGACTCGATCATCAGTAAATCCCAGTCCGCTTTCATTAGAGGCCGCCTTATCTTAGACAGCGTGGCTTCAGTTCAGGAGGTTATTTATCATCTGAAGGAAAAGAAAGAGGAGGGCCTTATTTTGAAGCTGGATTTCGAGAAGGTGTTCGATAGATTGCACTGGGACTTCATTCTCTCTACTCTTAGAGCTAAAGGGTTCCCAGAGATTTGGTTGCGTTGGATCTCTGATTGTCTTTCTTCTTCCAAGCTCTCCTGTTCAGTGAATGGGGAGCTGGGAAGCCAATTCCTGGTTAAGAAAGGGCTGAAACAGGGCTGTCCCATCTCCCCGTTTCTCTTTATCCTCGCGGTGGATGCTTTCGACGCTATCTTATTGCGGGCTAATGCTAATAACCTCATCCGAGGTGTCCGAGGTAATTCCTGCCATATCTCGAATCTTCATTTCGCTGATGATACTATCCTCTTCTGTGAAGCGAAGATTGATCAGATTGCAGTGCTGAAGATCATTCTCTATGGGCTGGAGTATTGCTCGGGCATGAGAATTAATTTCAACAAGAATTCTCTTTTCGTTGTGGGGGCCTCTGAAGTACTCGCAGTGAAAGCCTCCTCGCTTCTGAACTGTCGGTTGGACGTTCTTCCAATGAAGTACTTAGGACTTCCGATCAGCAACAAACCCATTTCTAGAGCTCAATGGTCTAAAGTGGTCGAGAAAGTGGACTTGCGCCTCTCGAACTGGAAGAGCAGGCATCTGTCTCTTGGAGGACGTCTTTGTCTGGTTAACGATGTTCTCTCCTCCATTCCTTCCTATTTCTTGGTGTTCTATTTTGTTCCTTCTTGGGTGATTAGGAAGATCGACAGTATCAGAAGCCATTTTCTTTGGAGAGGAGCTGATGGTACCTCGGGGTCCTATCACCTTGTCAAGTGGGGTGTCGCCTGTAAATCCAAATCTCAAGGAGGTTTCGGGGTTCTTAATTTGAGAGACTTCAACCGAGCACTATTGGGCAAATGGTGGTGGCGTTTGCAGAACGATCAAGACGATCACTGGTCCAACATCATCAGAGATCGCTATTTTAGGCGGTTTTCCCCTCTCCAAGCGAGAAGCCGTCGATCGGGCAAGATTTCTTCATTCTGGAAGGGTATCTGCCGAGTTGGAACGGCCTTCCGTTGCGGCACTAAGCTGGTTCTAGGGGACGGGAGGAACATCAAATTCTGGCTAGATCAATGGGTCGGGGATATCTCGCTCGCTTCTCTCTTTGGGGATCTTTTTGAACTAGCATGGGACCAGAATGCTTCAGTCCGTTCGCAGGTTTCCAGTTCGCAAAGAGAAGTCTCTTGGTCGGTGAAATTTAGAAGAAACCTTGACCCCGCGCAGCAGGAGCAACTAGCAGAGCTCTACCGCATCCTTTCCTCCTTCGCTCTGACCCCAGAGAGAGATTCCTCTATATGGAAATGGGAAGCTTCAGGAGCCTTCTCGGTCAGATCTTTCTACCGATTCTTCAATGCAGGAGGGCTAATCTGTCCTATTGCCTCGCACCTTTGGAAATCTCCAGCTCCTCTCAAGACACGGATCTTTATGTGGCTGGCTATTAAGGAGAGGATTCTCACCAGAGTTAATCTCCGCCTTCGGAATAACCCAAACGTCCCAGACTCTTCCTGCCCGCTCTGCCTAGCTCATAGGGAGGATGTTGGCCATCTGTTTCTCCGTTGCGCCTACTCCCGTAAGCTGTGGAGGATGCTTAAGCACAGATTTCAAATTAAGGGCCATCCGGGTTCTATGCGCTCTTTTTGGACTGTTTGGCGGGCTAAGAGGATCAAGAGCAAGCTCAGATCGACTTGGGATCTTCTAGTTATTGGCCTATGTTGGTGCATTTGGAGAGAAAGGAATGCTCGAGTCTTCTCCAGAGTTCAGCTTACTATAGCGGAGGTCTGGGAGAAATTTAAGAGGATGATTCTATCCTGGTCCACAGTCCTCTCTCCTAAGCAGTCAGGAGATATGATCTCGTTTCTATGTAATCTGTAACTTGCTATTTCCTATTTTAATAATATAGCTTGGGGTACGGCTTAACCCCATCCTCTCCTTCTCGGAGAGGAATTTCTCAAAAAAAAAAAAAAAAAAAAACATACACTTACATGCACTCCGAAATCCCCACATGTTATGATGGGAATGCGTATGCTTAAATAAACCCAAGTGCAGAATTTAAGACATTAAAATCAGATTTCAGCATATTATAATCAGATTTCAGCAAAGCTTATAATCATGGTTCATCATCCATTCATTCCCAATCAGATTTAATTCAACGAAAGAATAAAACTGACAAGATGAGACTTAATTTCAGATTCTAATAACTGAATTCCAGCAATAAGAACAATCACAATCTCAAAATAATACGCCAATGTTTCAAAGAACAACCAAAGATTTAACGATAAACCCTAATGGATGAGATTCTCGGAAAACCAAGGATTTTTGGAAACCCTAATGTAAATTCAGCAATAAGGCCGATTGGGGAAAAGAAAGATATCACATGAAAATATCGAGGATTGATTTCAAACCGTGCTTAGGTCAATGCCGGCTGCTGACAGGAACTCCGTTGCTGCAGATGAAGGGGCGGAAGAGGGGGCGTGGTCCAGAAGAAAGGATGAAGAAGCCTTGACGAGTTGATCTTTGAAGATGAAGAAACTCCGCGTCGATCTTCCGTGAAGCCGTAGACGAATGCGTGGTGACGAGGTAGAAGTGTGCGGGAGGAAGAAGAAGACTAGAAGCAAGGAAGATTCTTCGGAAGGGATACACCGAACAAGCGCACACGCTTCTCCGTTCTAGGGTTTCAATTCATATCAGCATCCCCTTTGCAATTAGGGTTTGTAGATTTATAGGGAAACAACCAAGGGAAACAAAAAAGGAAAGAAGGAGAGAGATGGGCCGCATGGGTAGAGAGATAGAGAGGGACGCGCGGGTGAGAGAGAGGGGTGCGGGTGTGTTCGCGGGAGAGAGAGAGAGGGCCGGTCGGGTAGGAGGTTCGACTAGGGTTTTGGGTTTTTGATCCTCCTTCGAATCTCATCCATTGAGATCTATCCTAACTTAAGATCCTACGGCTAAGACTCTAACATAGAAACGAGTCAGTTCGGCATCTGTGGCTCGAACCGGATGCGAACATGGCTCGCATCTACCCAAACCAGAAAATAAAACAGAAATAACTAAAGATCCGTCAGTCGGATCGAAACAAAATAAAAACCAAAGTTGTAGAGCTTCGAGTGAGCTTTCCACTGATGCAGACGGATCGACGATCGGCTTCCTGGATCTCCGGAATGGATGAAAATACGCCATCAGCTGTAGCAAATCTGCACGTAGTAGGCTCGTCTGCATCAAGTCCCCCAGACTCAAAAGAACTCGACTCCTGTCGAGCAAGGTCCTGGATCCGGCGGGGGCTCTCCTTTAGCAACCGCAACCTCTGTATCTGCTCTGACTGCTCGCCCGGGTCCGGTGGCCAAGTAGCCCGCCTCAAGTACGCAGCAACTCCATCTGGCATCCCCTGCCCTTCGACGCCAATCGAAGACCTGAAAGTCAAAACCAACATCCTCCGCGGCACGATAAGATCGTCAAAATACTCAGATAATTTCATGTGATAATAGGAGTTTGGGTTGACATGAAATTCAAATGACATATGAAAAGAAAGGCCGCGGGAGCATAATGTGTTGCGGGTCATCGGCTTGCGCAATAGGCAATGGTATATTTGAAAGGCCATGGGATGAGGGTGCATTATGTGTTGCTCAAAGTGGCCTGCGCACGGTGCAAAACAAGTGGATTCTAAACCAAGAAGATATGTCATGTCATCATTGTCTGGGTGCAGTGAATAAAATAAGAAATTAAAGAACTCATCATGCCACTTGTTATGACTTAGAAAAATTAAAGATGATGGGTTGTCTGAAATCTGAAAGCATGAGTCATACATACCCTGCCTTGAAAAATGATCAAACATGGCAAAATCTTCTTTAGTGCTAAACTCAACACTTGGATGATATGGATGCACATATGATTGGTCTATGAATGTATAGATGTCAGGCAAATGATGAATGCGAGTGTCATGGATGCCTACGGATTCTAAATGCGATGTGCATGCAATGGAATGCAATATGTCGTCTAATCCCTTCTCAATTGTTAGTGAATCAGATGAACACCCTACTAGATGATCAGCGAATAGGGGTATAGACTGACTCTGACTCAGAAGGGCTTGAGGCGCGTGGGATCGGTGTCTCCTAAAACATGTGGGACATAGGGTGACGTTGATGCCGTCCTTAAGGAAGGTATAGGTGTTGGCTCTTCCGTGATGTTATACATCTCGGTCGAACTGCCATGGACGCCCAAGGATAACGTCAGCCACTTCTAAAGGAAGGACATCACACCAAATCTCGTCGTGATATTGCAGCCCAATTGACAACTTTGCCAAACAACAATGGGTCACCAACTTGCTCGTGGTGTTATCCAGCCAAGATGTTTTGTACGGGTGAGCCAAAGGTTTGACTTTCCACTTCTTGCTTCTGACGATCGCTTCGTTGATCAGATTGGTGGTGCAACCTCCATCGATCAAGACACAAAGGTCCATGCCATTAACAGTGCAGACTGTTCGGAACAGCTCGAACCTCTGGTTCTTGCAGTGTGGCTTTGGAGTCCTCCACAGAGCTCGTGGGGAAGTAACGCTTTAGGTGCTTAGGGTGATGGAGACTGGTGAATAACTAACAGTGGCGCAGGCACATCATCTCCCTCCAAGACTAACTCATTGAAGTTTTCGCCTTCAGACTCATGACCATCCTCATCATTATCCGCAAGATTTGTCTGTGGATGGAATTGACGACGAGGACAATCGGCTGACTTGTGACCCGGCTGGTTGCATTTGAAGCACTTTATCTGGCTCGGGTTAGGTCCTAAAACTCCTTTACCCTTCTCAGTGGGTGCAGGAACTGTACCAGCTACAGGTGAAGGTCCAGGGAGTGGTCTACTAACAGATCCGAATGGTGCCCTAGTGTTGTCATATCGCCGGGACGCAGATCGGGAGTGGTGAGACTCGACTTTCTTAGCCCGACGGTGTGCATCACTGACCTGATACAAGTCGTGAAGGGACACCACCTCTTGAATGGAAGGCTTAAGACCATTGACATACCTAGCGACGCTCTGCTCTTCATCTTCATGCAGATCATTGCGAGCTTGGAGCTTGTAGAATTCATTGGTGTAATCATCTACCGACTTGTGCTCTTGTCGCAGGTTTTGGAATTTCTGGAACACACATTGCTTGAAATCAGAAGGGAGGAACTTCTGTTGCATCTTTCCCCTCATGTGTGTCCAAGTGGAAATTTTCTCTTTTCCTTTCCTACCCCTAGTGGTCTGCAATTGTTTCCACCAAATCAGTGCATGACCTTTCAGCTTTAGACTAACAAACTTGACTTGTTTGTCACGGGGGATTTCTTTCCACTCAAAGTATTGGTCGATTCTCTCGGCCCATTCTAGGAATTCTTCAGGATCCATCCTACCCTCGAACTCAGGAATTTCAATTTTTATGCCCTGATCCCAGCCCCAATGGGATTTCGCTTTCCTATGAGTTCTACTACACCTATCAGATCCATCAGAGGAACTGACGCTGTCACCTCCTGACTCTAGATCTAACTCACTATGCCCTAGCGACGCTCTAGTCCTGTGTTCTCGATGGGTCGAGGTAGATTCTGGGAATTGGTGAAGACCAAGGTCAAGGTTTCAATTTGGGTCTGAAGCCTATCCATGTGTTCCTGTTGCCTTATAAAGGCATCTTGCCAAGTACGGGGTGGAGAAGATCCAGCCATTATGGATTCTCTAGAAGATGCTATCGATTCACTCAGAGAGAAAGGGGTGAACCTAAATTGGATGCGCTCACGCGATGCGTGTGACTAACTAATGCAAGATACAAACTAAATGAAAAGAAGGAAAATAAATAAAAAAAATTCAGCAAGCACGCGATGATGCGAATGATGCGCGAGGACCGGCCGTTGCGTAAGGACGCGACGACTAGTGCGCTCTGATACCAACTTGATGGGAATGCGTATGCTTAAATAAACCCAAGTGCAAAATTTAAGACATTAAAATCAGATTTCAGCATATTATAATCAGATTTCAGCAAAGCTTATAATCATGGTTCATCATCCATTCATTCCCAATCAGATTTAATTCAACGAAAGAATAAAACTGACAAGATGAGACTTAATTTCAGATTCTAATAACTGAATTCCAGCAATAAGAACAATCACAATCTCAAAATAATACGCCAATGTTTCAAAGAACAACCAAAGATTTAACGATAAACCCTAATGGATGAGATTCTCGAAAAACCAAGGATTTTTGGAAACCCTAATGTAAATTCAGCAATAAGGCCGATTGGGGAAAAGAAAGATATCACATGAAAATATCGAGGATCGATTTCAAACCGTGCTTAGGTCAATGTCGGCTGCTGACAGGAACTCCGTTGCTGCAGATGAAGGGGCGGAAGAGGGGGCGTGGTCCAGAAGAAAGGATGAAGAAGCCTTGACGAGTTGATCTTTGAAGATGAAGAAACTCTGCGTCGATCTTCCGCGAAGCCGTAGACGAATGAGTGGTGACGAGGTAGAAGCGTGCGGGAGGAAGAAGAAGATTAGAAGCAAGGAAGATTCTTCGGAAGGGATACACCGAACAAGCGCACACGCTTCTCCGTTCTAGGGTTTCAATTCATATCATCATCCCCTTTGCAATTAGGGTTTGTAGATTTATAGGGAAACAACCAAGGGAAACAAAAAAGGAAAGAAGGAGAGAGATGGGCCGCACGGGTAGAGAGAGAGAGGGACGCGCGGGTGAGAGAGAGGGGCGCGGGTGTGTTCGCGGGAGAGAGAGAGAGGGCCGGTCGGGTAGGAGGTTCGGCTAGGGTTTTGGGTTTTTGATCCTCCTTCGAATCTCATCCATTGAGATCTATCCTAACTTAAGATCTAAGACTCTAACATAGAAACGAGTCAGTTCGGCATCTGTGGCTCGAACCGGATGCGAACATGGCTCGCACCTACCCAAACCAGAAAATAAAACAGAAATAACTAAAGATCCGTCAGTCGGATCGAAACAAAATAAAAACCAAAGTTGTAGAGCTTCGAGTGAGCTTTCCACTGATGCAGACGGATCGACGATCGGCTTCCTGGATCTCCGGAACGGATGAAAATACGCCATCGGCTGTAGCAAATCTGCACGTAGTAGGCTCGTCTGCATCATGTTTGCACTTCTTGCACTCTGAAATCAACTCTTTTGCACTCTGAAATCCCAACAATCCATGCACACACACCCCAAAGAGAGTAAGCGAGAGGATAGAAGAAAGAGAAAACTAGAAGAGAACAATTCGAAACCACAAGCACCTTTTAGCCAATTATCACGGCACGTTTGCACTCCAACATCAGCTCTTTTTCATCCAAAATCATAACAATCATTCACATAGACACACCAAAGAGAGAGTGAGTATCACAAGTTGTAATCCGAAATTACCTAAGTATTCGAAATCATCAACATACATTTGCAATCAGAAATTACCTAAGCATCTGAAATCATACATTTGCAATCCGAAATTCACAACATACATTTGCAATCCAAAGTTATCTAGGCATCCGCAATCATAAACATCAAATGTATGTTCGGAAATTTCAACAACATACATCAAAAGTAGGCAAGGTTCGAAGCCGAAATCATATGTATACATCAAATGTATGTTCCAAAATGTATACATCAAATGTATATATCAAATTTCGAATTCATATGTATACATCAAATGTATGTTCCGAATTCATAAACATCAAATGTATGTTTCGAACATACATCAAAAGTATGCTGTTGAAATCATATGTAGGTTCGAAAATTACCTAATCAAATGTATGTTCGGAAATTTCGAACCTTGCCGATTTTGCATCCGAAATCGCAGCAATCCTTCGCCCGCACACACACCAAAGAGAGAGTGAATAACAGAGAAGTGGGGGAGAGAGATGGGAGAGGAGAAAAATAAAGAGAAAGAAAGAACAATCCGAAATAAAAATACAAAGATAGACGAGAGAGAGGTGAGCAAAAGAGGGAGATGACAGAGAGAAGACATCAATTCGAAATGTAAAAAAAAAGAACAATCCGAAATTAAAAAACAAAGATAGATGAGAGAGGTGAGCAAGAGAGGGAGACAAATGAGAGATCAAAGAGAGGAGACAACAATTCGAAATGCAAAAAAAAAAGAGCTAAAAGATAGACAAGAGAGGTGAGCAAGAGAGGGAAATGAAAAAGAGAGATGAAAGAGAGGAGATGACAATCTGAAATGCAAAGAAAAAAAAGAGAGCTGAAAGAGAGAGCACACACAACCCCAGAACTGCACACACTCTTAAATAGAAAAGCAACCACAGGGATTTCGCCCAAAATTGCGTCCGTTTGCAATATTTCACCGAAATATCAGAGTGCACCACGAAATCTCGTCAAAACCATAAAACTTCGCACGGGAAAGCGACAGGCGCCAGTCGCTTTTGGTGGTGTGGGCCCCAGGTGGCTTGCAAGCGACAGATCGCGAAAAATCGGGCGAAAAATGTGCGAAATATCGCAAAATCTTGCAAAATATCTCACCAAAAAGCGACATGCGTCAGTCGCTTTCGGCAGCCCCACGTGACGTAGGCCCCACCTGTCTGTACGATATCTCGCACATCGGCAATTTCGTGCGAGATATCGCGAAATATCGCGATATGACATCTTTCGCTCTGCCGCCCCACGTGATGCGAGCCCAGCTGTCTTCCGAAATGTCACGATATTTCGCTGTACTCATATTTCGCATGAAATCTCGCGAAATATCGCGATTTTTTCGTGATGACCATTCTGTTTGATACAGCAGGCGGGATTTCGTGCCGGTCTTTGAGAAAACCGAGATATTTCGTGATATTTCTCGAGATTTTGATCCTTGGTCATATGTATAGTTGTATAGTATATGAGCTTCGCATGAGGACACATATGTACTCTATATATATATTGACCTTTTGGCCCTAATGAGCGAGATCATTCTCTTTAAAACCCTACTCTCTCTCTCTCTCTCTCTCTCTCTCTCTCTAACATGAAAGCTGACCTTTTAGGGTCACATTGCTTACATTTCCTTGTGCACCATTTTTGACTAATCTGCCTTAGTTCTTGCTTTATATGGTTTGTAGATTGCTCAATGGTCAGACCACGACCACAATCCACCCAAAACTACAAACCTAAACGTTCCTACTTGATTTGTCAACATAACCAAAGATTTAAATCATATATTTGTGCTTACAGTATGACCTTTCCTCTAATGATCTAACAACTTAGCTGGATATTCAGACATTCAATTACCACTGTTCTTACACAGCAGTCAATATAATGTTAGGCCCACAAATGCGTATGTGAAGCAAATAATCATTTGTATGCCATATTTCCAGGATATAAAAGTCATAGTAATACATATGAGGGAAGACTGTTGATCAGTTTAAGTGAGACTATTATGTCGTAACTCGTAAAAGGCGTCGTAACAATATCTGAAGGCTACTCAATCATAATGGATCCATGAATTTTTTTAGGGCATATGCATCCAGTGGATAAGTATTCATAGTATGTAAGGGGTGAGACTTACAAATTGACTGACAAGAACATCAGGTGTGGACTCTCCAATAACATCACCTTGGTATCCATCTCCTTGAATCTCCATATTTACCTGTATCAACATGTACGTAATGATGAATAAGATTAGCTTGCTCATTGTCATTCTTTAAAAAAACTCCAATTAATAAAAAAAACGTCTAAAATATTATTGTAAAGTGTACAAGGTTCAAAATCTCCATTTCGGTGGAAATTTCGACCTTCTGGATATGGAAATATTTCGTGGAAATATTTTGACAGTGTGGAAATATTGCAATTTTGTAGAAATGGTGGAAATATTGATTTTTTGATGGAATTTTTTAGTGAAACTCTGGATAGTCATAAACCAAGTATAGATACACTTTAGAACACTCAAATAATATTTGTACCCTAACTAGGGGTGTAGAGCTTCACATAGCATGTATTCAATGTATTGAGTCCGTGAGTCTTGTGCAATCTTGTTTGGTTAGGTTTTGATATATATTTTTCAAATATTTTTTAATCTTTTTTTGGATAAAACTATTTTTGTTAATGTATATTGTAGGTTATACATATGAGTTAGGTGTACATGACTCATTCCCTACACATGTATGTGCCTATATATTCGTGGTTATTGCCCTAATGAGAATTGTTTGTCATTCTCCCAAACCGTAGCCGTCTCTCCCTCTCTTTCTCTTTCTCTCTCCAAGGGTTGTGGTAACATGATATTAGAGCGGGTTTAATCCCCTCGCCATCCCCCTCCTCTACCTTCCTTCCCGATCCGGCGACCTTGCCTGTGCCTGCGACAAGCTCGTCGCCCTATGCCTTGCATCCGAGCCCGTGTCCGATCGACCCCCTGTCGGTCCTCCGGCCTTCTATAGCCTGCCAACTATTCGTCGGCTCTCCTGCAGCCTGTCGGTCTTCCGGCAGCCCTTCCTGTAGAGCCTGCTGACTATCCGCTGGCCCTCCTGCAGCCTGTCGGTCTTCCGCCAACCCTTCCAGTAGAGCCTGCCGACTATCTGTCGGCCCTTCTGCAGCCCACTGGTCTTCCGCCGGCCTCTCCTACAGCCCGCCAGCTATCCGCTGGCCCTTCTGCAGCCCGTCGGTCTTCCGCCAGCCTCTTATGTAACTCGCCAACTCTCCATCGGACCTCCTGCAGCCTGTCGACTATCAGCCGGCCTTCCCTCGAGTACGCCGGTCTCCTGAGCGGCCTCTCGCGCCTTGCCCTAGTGCCCTTTGAGCCCGCCGGCCTCCTCTCGAGTTCGCAGGCCTCCTATACGGCCTCCCGCGCCCTGCTCTTGCACCCGTCGTCCTCCCACGCCCTGCCCTTGAGCCCACCAGCCTCCCTTCGAGCTCGCCGGCCTTCTAAGCGGCCTCCCGTGCCCTTGCCCTAGTGCCCACACGGCCTCCGTGCCAATTGTCCATCGATGGCATCCGCTGAGCAGTCCTCGACGCAGACCCGGTTCAGTACTCGGCGACGACCCCGGTTCAGTTCTCGACAACGCCTCTTGAGCAAACAAGGGACTTCCTCCCTATCTCGACAGACTTTCCTCTGATTACGATTGTTGACTGGACTGCATAGTCTGCCATCGTCCGGAATGTCCTGGATAGTCGAGTCATGTATGGGCATCTTGATGGTTATATACCTGCTCCTGCTGATGCCTCTGGAGCAGGGCCTGCCACTTGGAGCTTGTGTGATCGTCATGTCTGGGCGTTTCTCGTTGCCTCAGTTGACCGCTCGCTTCGAGCCAACCTGGTCACATTCGTCACTGCAGCAGAGCTATGGGCTCACGGAGCGCTTTGTGGAGCAGAGCGGGGCTCTTGAGTATCAGCTTCTGTCTCAGGCCCAGTTTGCTCAGCAGTGGGAGCAGACGATTCAGCAGTTTCACAGCCTCATGCGCGGCTACTGGCGTGAACTTCAGGCGTTGGAGCCCCCTCTGCTGGAGGTGTCCAGAGTCAGTGTCTCTTGGCGCGAGTTGCAGTTCTTTCGGGAACGACGACACCTTTATGAGTTCTTAATGGCTCTTCGCCCTGAGTTCTCTCCTCTTGCGGGACAGCTGATCCATAGAGATTCCCTTTCTCATCTTGATGCTGTTGCAGCTGAGCTAATTGCCAAGGAAACCCGTCTTCGTACCGTTGCAGCTCGTCGGACTATTGTATCCTCCAGCCTTGAGGGTATTCTTGCTGCTGCTCCACCTCCGAGGTCTACCTCCACAGCTCCACTCTCTCGTGGTCCTTCCTATTCCTCTAGTACGTCCGGTGTCCCGCCTGACAATCGGAGGTGCACCCACTGTGGTAAGTCGAGGCACATGATCGACTAATGTTGGCAGCTTCACCTAGAGAAGCGTGCCGGCCCATCTACCTGTGGTCGACCCACTACTGCAGCTGTTGTCGCCCCTACCGCTGATGCTACTACGACGGATCGTCTTCAGCATCTCGAGATGCGTCTTGAGCAGCACTTTCTACAGCCTACCTCTGGCTCCTCCGGACCCTCAGCATTCTCTGCCACCTCGGGTACCTCTGCACCTTGGATTATGGACTCTGGGGCCTCTCACCACATGACCCTGGACCACTCCATCCTTACTGCCTGTTCACCTACCTCCCGCATTCCTCCGATCCATACTGCAGATGGCTCCCTTTTAGCCATCTCGCAGACTGGGTCCATCACTACCGCCTCAGACCCTACAGGCCTTCTCTCTCTACCTTTTGTCTTGCACGCACCTCAACTTTGCATGAATTTAATTTCTATTAGCAGGCTATGTGATTCCGACCTAACAATCACTTTTTTTTTCCCTCTTCTTGTGTTGTGCAGGATCCACGCTGGGGACAGAGGATTGGTGCTGCTCGTAGGGCTGGCGGACTCTACCACCTGGAGTATCTTCATCTACCTGTTGTTCCTCCTTTGGTCTTTTGTGGTGTTGTCTCTTCTGATGCCGACCTATGGCATAGGAGATTAGGTCATGTGTCCGAATCTCGACTTAAAAGTCTTTCAGTCTGGATCTTTAGGCCGAGGTTCCTTTTCTTCTTTCTTTTTGTACGGGATGTCAGTTGGCTAAGCATTCCGCTAGCCCCTTCATGGATAAAAATACCGGTTGCGGACAAATTATCGGCCGGCCGAAAAAACGGTTCGAATCGGGTGGTACGAACCGGTATCGGTTTGAACCGGTTCATACCGGTGTGAACTGATTTTTGTTTCAAAAAAATTTGAAAAAATAATCAAAAAATCCAGAATAATCTAAAATACTGGTTTGTGATGTTTTTTTTCATTAGTAAACTAGTTATAGGTATGAACTGGTCTTTTTAAGTTATAGTCATTGTTTTCACTGTATGATTCTAAATTGTGGAATTTGATATAGTTATTAAATTGTATGTGTTAGATTAGCCTAGTATTATGCTTAGGGATTACAAAACACAATTCATGATCATTGCACAAACATGAATTACACAACTAACACGACTACTTAGTCATATTTTACAATTTCACATAATAAACACAAATTCATAGTTCTAAGACTTCTAACATGTTTATCAAATAAAATGCATATCCATATCTATAGATCTAAGCTTTGATGGCATAGATCTGGCCCATATCAACATTTTCACCATAATTATTTGGTTTATTTTCAAAAAAAATACAAAAAAAGAAAAGAAAATTAAAAAACCCCAAAATTTGCATGAACCGATCATGCAAATTTGGAGATGATGCTTATAGATCTAAGATTTGATGGCATAGATCTAGCCCAATTCAACATTTTCACCATAATTATTTGATTTGATCTTGCAAATCGGAGTTTTTGGCTTCAAATCTTGCAAATCCAACCAGTATGGAGCTTCACCTCATGTGGGAATGAAGAAAGATGCCCAAAAAAATGAAACTGGAATGAAGAAACCACCCAAAACTATGCCTAATACCCGGAACCGGTTCAAACCGGCCGGTTCGAACCGGTATTTGGTTGAACCGGCCGGTATTTACGCGATTTGATCCTCGCGACCGGTATCGACTGAATACCGGTGCGGTTTGGTCTGGTTCCCGGTTTGAACCAGCCGGTATGGCATGGCGATATTTCGGTATTTCGACTGAAATTTCAAACCATGCTCCCAGAGGCACTGGTGTAGGGACTACACCCTCCAGAGGCACTAGCGAGAACTTGTAGTGTAGCAAGCGATGGCCTGAAAAGATCCAACGATAAAAGGTGATGGCGTAAATATATCTGGCAGCAATGATCTGGACGTAGCAGACAACGGCCTAAAAGGATCAAACGGTAGCAGACGGTGGCTTAAAAATATTTGACGACAACAGTTAGTGGCCTGAGAGCGCACATAAGAGAGCAGAAGCAACAACAATCGACGTGAAGGATTCACATGCAGAAAACAATCTCATGAATCCACAAGCAGCGCAACCAATATGTGAATTCACAATCCACAGATCGATCAAGTCTCATGAATCAGGAAGAATCTAACTAGAAGCAAACAATGTGCAAGAATTTCACCTCCTAATCCAAGAGCTGTTCTCATCATCCATCATCCATAACCCAAAATCTAGAATAAAGAATGCCTCTTACACTAGTTGAATTAAACTCCAATCGTGAGTATCATGATAAAGGCTGTTGTGATCAAACAAGTAATTTCGTCGGTTTTTCTTTTTTGTAAATGATAATTTTGCCATTTATACATTTACCAATTTTATGTCGTTTGATGTATTTGTTCGCTAGGTTTCCATCTGCTATTTCCGGCCATCAACTATGAGCATTCTTTATACGCCCGTTTTCTTGCTCTCTACATTAATTTACAGCTTGCTCTCCTTACATCGTAGTAATACAATTTTGACCTAGAATCCATCCCACTTGCATGACAAATAGAATTCATCCTTTGAAGGACTGATCTGATGCTTACTCCTGTGTTTTGATCAGGTCTGTGCTGCTTTCTACATGTTTATTTAACAAGGGTCTTTTATAAAGCCCTCGGGATGATGCCAAAAAAAAAAAAAAAACAAACAAACAAACAAAGCTTCGTCATCAAATAGAATCCATCCAGTGAAGGACTTATCCAATTAATCTATCTCACCCTCATGCTCCTCTCTCAGGAATCAGGATGTCACAAAAAAAATTTTAAAAAAAGCTTCATCAATAATCAGTTTCCACGACGGCTGCCCAAGGGTCATTTATAAAGCCTTCAGGCCATAACAAAACCCTAATAGCAATAAAAGACTAAAAATGACCCTTATAAGTTCGGGGTTTTCAAGTGCTGAAAATAGCCTAATAAATAACAGCAAAAATCCAAATAAAATGCAGAAATATTGAAGATAAATGGCACAAGCCCTAATAGCAATAAAAGACTAAAAATGACCCTTATAAGTTGGGGGTTTTCAAGTGCTGAAAATAGCCTAATAAATAACAGTAAAAATCCAAATAAAATGCAGAAATATTGAAGATAAATGGCACAAGCCCTATAAGAAATGGGCCAAGACCTCTAAACACCTTAAGTGAACCATATGTGGCCATCTGGTGGGTCACCCTCCTCTCACAGGTGCAAACACACTAATCTGATCCCCATCACTCAGCATAATTTAATTTGATCTAGTTCTTTTGAGGTGATATGTATCTTCACTAAAACTGGTTATGGAACAGTGAATCCTCAATTTGAGAGAATTTTTAGATCTCTAAGAGCTTTTAGATTTCAAAGAGAATTAACTTCAGCATGGTTAAATCATTTCCGCTTCCATTTAACATATTAAATGTTCTGAAATAGAATCTCTCTTATGAAAGCTCTTCAAAGGGAAAAAATGTGAAACTTCCTTTTGAAGGTTGCTAGATTAAAATCGTAAACCAGATAATTTACAAAGTGTCTTCAGGTTTGTCAAAGTAAACCAAACAAACTATATGTATTACAATTTTAGAAGACGAGCATATGTGAAAATCAAGATGATAATTCAGTTAAAACCAATGAAATGTAATGCTGCAAAGTTTCAGGTAGACTGAACTACTGATGAGGTTATTTAGAACTAGAAGAGAGTAAATGAAGAAATAGTGTTTGGGATATTTTGTGATGGATGCATAGATACTGGAGAAGCAATCCTTAAAAAAATGAGGATGTAGGCATGTGTTGAACCAGGAAGAATGAAGTTAACAGTGCCTTTAGAGTGACATTTGGAGTTGCATGGAGACATTTTTTACAAACCAATGACAAGGATAGCAATTGGGGAGATGGGCGACAAGTTTTTTCAAACCTATGACAATGATAGCAATTGAGGAGCTGGCCTAAATAGGTGCTGAAGGGATCGTGAAGTGCTGCTGAATGATTCCACAAAGCTGACCGATAGATGGAACACATTGTTGTTTATGATTAGAAGTCTTGCAGGTATAGTTCTATAAAACTGAATATTTTACCTAACCTCACATCAAAAGTTCAAACTAATTAAAGCACAATTGTTGTTTACAAAGATTTGAACAATACAACTAAGTTGAAGAAACAATTACAAACAGAAAAAACTGAAGTTGAAGCCAACCATTGTGGCACCCAGAATGACAAGAAGTCAAGAACCAAATGCATTAGGTTTGAAACACATTACCCACCAAAGCATCCCCCAAATCTCTCGCTGCAAGATAAACAGGTTGAGCAACATGGCAGTAGCCCATCAGACGGGGGACTGATGGAATAATATCTCTGTGATTCACCACTCTCCAACTATCTTTGACTTTCTGCATATTTGGGTATGAAATGAACTAGTAAAACTTCACCTGCGTGCTAAATAAAAATAAACCACCTGACAAGAATGCAGCCAGATAAATGATAAAGAATAGGCACTTTGATTATGACACAAGAAGAATTCACATGAACTATGAGAGCACCAGACATATGAGTTTCCAGCCGCAGACGACGGAGGATAGCCCGCCCGGTGGTCTTATGGTTCTGAACTGACTATTTGCATGTTAGCCCAACTGTTTGAGCTTTGTTGGATATCTGCTATTTTTCTGTCAATTACTTGCTATTTTCGGACTTAGCTTAAAAATCTGCACTAGTATTTTGGGATTCTTATGTCACGTTTAGTCACATTTTGACTAAAGGAACTCAATTGTAGCCCATGGGGCTCTATTTAAAAGACCATATGAGTTTCATATTTGATAGACAATTGAAATAATGAAATATTTTTTCCCTATGAAAAGAAGGCCCCTGAGGTGAGACTCCTCAAACTCGGTGGGACTCCGAGTCTTCGCCTCCCCCCCCCCTTTCTCTCTCTCTCTCTCAATCTCTCTTAGTGCGTAACCCTAGACATCACCCGTCTCCATCTTTCTAGTAGTCTGCCCGGTGCCTGCCTGTTCACCCTTGATACACGACCATAGCCATCCCGATTCCAGCCCAACCAACCCGGTCGCTGGCTCTAGCCCGTGCCCAACCCAACACCTGGCCACAACCCGTGACCACACTTCAGCCCCCCTGGTGCTACTCATGGACTCCCAAACTCCTGTAAGTTCCCTTGCGGCCTGCCACTCCATCAACCTCTCGTCAGCCCTCCTGCTGTCTGTAGCCATGTGTCGGCTACTCCATGACTTCCCCACATCGACTTCGGATTTTGTTAGTTTTAGGCTTTGTGATTGGGTCGTTCTATATGGAGATATGCTTGCAAATCCACTATGGTTTCTCTAAATCATGTTCTTGTAGATCAAGGTGAAGTCATTCATTATCCCCAATTTATTTTGGCCTGTCCTATAAACACTATTGATAATACTATTTGTATTGAATCTATTTTCTACTGGTATTGGAAGAACCATGATATTGCATGAGTCCAACCCCTTTGAATTAAATTATTTGAGCTTATTAAAATAATTGAAATCCTTTAAAATTAACTTAGGTGTTCTACATACTTATTGGGAGCCCATTAACTAATTCAGAAGTTCCATCTCCCGCATCTGCATCATCCTCCATTGTTTTTAATTGTTTCCGCTACCGTAATCATTTTTTGTTCAATCCTTTTGAAGCCCATTAAAATTCATAATCATTATTATATTTAATTGGATCGTCGTGGAACTTGTAGAATTGTTTAGTCTCTTTTATGTCAAAAGTTGCTTATTGTTTTTATAAAATTTGCACAGATCCAATCATAACTATAGATCCAGTGACCCGATCAATCTCAAATTCGGATCAGTCTTTCCTTACATCGATACCCTCACCTCCACCAAATTTGGTCAAGATAAAAAACTAAAAACCCTGAAGAGACAAAAAAATACCCCTGGATGTCCTAATTCCAATTTTTCACCACATCTCTCCCAAACCTAGTGTAGGTCTCCCTTGCCAACATCAAATGTCATTGACATGGATTGTTGCCATGTACTCCTAGGAAGACCATGGGCATTCAATAATGTTGTACTTCATAATGGACAAACCAACAATTATTCATTTATAAAAGACGGAGAAGAGAATGTCCTAGAGTCTTTTGATTGTTATATCCAAAACCTGTATCTCAATATAGACCAAAAAGTATTCTATGAGGATATCCGAATCTTTGAGTTGGATTGTTATGAAAAGGTAAGAGTATATACATTGCATATCCAAAGTTTGCACAAGGAAATTATAAATAAATTTGCCCTTAACAATTAAAATTATTAATAGTAGTTGGTTTACATAAATAATTATAAGAAAGTTTGACAGGTGATTTTGTGAGGATTAGAGTTAGGCAAGAACGGTTCCCTTCAGGATCCGTGAACAAATTACATGCCGGACAACTTAAAATTTTAAAAAGTTGGGTCTACCACGTATGTTGTGGACCTTCCTTCAGGGAATGGGATAAATCCAGTATTTAGTATAAACAATCGTTTTTACTTTAAAGGTTCAACAGATATCCTTGATTTGGTGAGGACATCCTAACTCTGATGCGACATAGGCTACGAAAGAGAAGCTACAGTGATCAAATCTAGACTTGTTGGAGAGCTACCAGAGCAACCAAGACGTACACTCAACAGGCTAGAGATTTTCTCATCCTGTGAGAGTTGGTGGGGACAAAAGAGCAAATGACTTACGAGTTCACAGCTGTAGACGACAGATGACAGCCCGCCCAATGTCCATATGGTTTTGAACTAACTATTTGCATGTAGCCCCACTGTTTGGGCTTTGTGGGGGTATTACCTTTTTTTTGTCAATTACTTCCTATTTTCGGACTTACTTTAGTCTTTAAATTAGTAATAGTGGTTTGGGACCGTTATGTCATGTTTAGTCTCTATATTGACTACAGGAACTCTATTGTAACCCATGGTGATCTATTTAAAGGACACTATGGCTTTATATTTGATAGACAATTGAAATAAAGATATATTTTCTTCCTATGAAAGGAATGCCCCTAGGTGAGACTCCTAAAACTAGTTGGGACCCGAGTCCTCTCCCCCCTTCTCTTTTCCCCTGATCTCTCTTAGTATGGAACCCTAGACGCATTCCCCTCGCCCTCTCTAGTTGTTTGCCCGACACCACCCTAGCCTCCTCGACATCCGACCGCAGCCAACTCAACTCCTTAGCTCCAGCTCGCTGCCACCCAGGCCGCTTGCTATAGTCTGCGACTATATCGGCTCCCTTGCTGCCACCGTCCTCTTGGACTCCTGCCAGTCCACTTATGGCCTACATCCATGCTGTCTACGTCTCGTCAGCCCTCTTGATGCCTATGGCAACCTCCCTGCATTGACTTCGGATTTTGTTCGCTTCTGGGTTTGTGTTTTGCTCGTTATGTGTGGAAATCCGCTTGCAAATCCCCTCTGGTTTCTCTGAATCTCGTTCTTGCAAATCGAGGTGAAGTTGTTCATTTTCCCTAATTTTTTTCTTCTTGCCATATCAATAATATCCGCCTAGAATAGTTATTGAATCTATTTTTCTGCTAGTTTTGATAGAACTCTGATATTGCATGAGCCTATGCCCTTTGAATTAAAATCTTTGAGCCTTAATAGAATAATTAAAATACTTTAAAATTAAATTAGGTTTTCTACATGCTTGTTGGAAGCCTTTTACCCTAGTCGAAAGTTCCATCTTCCGAACGATCACTCTACTGAATTTTAATTCGTTTGCATTATAATTATGTGGGAACTTCTTCACTTTTCTTTTAATATCTATTATGCAGTTGCGATTGTTCTGAATACTGTAAGAATTCCATCTGTTATTTTAAATTATCATAAAAAATGTAATGTTAATCTCCCTTAATCTTAAAAGCCTAAATTTCCTTCACATCCTTGTCCTGCATTATTTAACAGTAGGAAACCACAGCTCCAACATAGCTTTAACAAGCAATGATTGATGTCAAACTCTAAGGAGACATGATTTGGTTCTTGCATCAAATAGACCATTTGGATCGAAAACTATTTTGGAAATTTTTTTAACTACATTAAGTACATGAGGATCTGATATCACTATTTATGTTACCTATTTTAAAAATTTAAGAGATTATCTGCAGTAAGCTCTAAGATAATGTTCTTGGGCATCTATACTATAAATAATAAAATGATTTTGAAAAAATTCAGACTGAAGTTGAGTACTTCTGTAAGAAAAATGAATACTAGTAAGGAAAGATTATACTGGGGTTTAGTATTTTTCTCCTTGAAGATCAACTGGAAATTACAATTGAATTTTTATTCTATAGTTGTAACAGAGTATTCAATTATTATAATTTAAAACTTGTTTTATCCTGCAGTAAGCTCACTTGTAACACTCATTCTCAAAGTTGCAATGTACTGCAGGGCACAAAACCCCAACTTGCATGTATGAAAATGATATAGGCTAATGGATTGCAACAACATAATTGAAAATAAACCTCTCTTTAACATGAGATTGAATCATAAACCGACATGAAGGTCTGATCTATTTCAGATCGATGACAAATACATACTCCAAAATACATAGATATAATACAATTATAGACATCTGAATGAAGATACATTTACCATTACCTCATTATAGACTTCAGCAAATCTTCTATTCCCAACTCTAGGAGAACCAAAGTTGTACATAGTAACAGTAATTGCGCCATGCCTACATGTAATCCATATGAAAGTTGTATCACAAGAAAGATACAAGCTACATGTAAGAAGTATGTGGCTAGCTTTTCAAGAAAATTATAACACAAGATCCACACAATATAACATTACTAAAATCTCACAATTATAGATATATTACAACATATCGGACATTTAATTACATCACTCAGAAAAAATACAAACCCAGACAAATTATTAGGGAAAAATGCTTGTATCATTACAATACTGAAGTAATGGCATATGCTAGGGACTTGGATGAGAACATTGAATTCTGAATCTATAAGATTGTTTAGTGCATGAATAAACATATGTTTAACGTATTATATAAGAATGCTTTATGTGGTAGATATGGCCAATTATAATTGTATTTAATCAGAGATGAATATTGTTGCAATATTGCAAAACTTTTCCAAATTATATTATATTTCAGACGAAGGGATTAGATAGCCCTGGTATCATGTCAAATTGCCTACTTCTTGCTCATGCCTTGGTCGGACTTGCTTCATTAGAAGATCGCCAAAGTTTGACAAATATTGGCTCTTAGAAAGTTCGTCAAAATTGGTCTGGACCTTAGTGATATTTTCTTTCTTTGAACGAGGATTAGTTTAGCGGTCTTGGACAACCTTTCCCATGACAAGAAGAAGACTCCCAATAATATCTACGTGGTTGCAATCTCACCCATTTGGCCCCTCTGAGATTTCGTAGACTTGATCACTAGGTGAGGCTTAAGATTGACAAAAATTTACCTTCATATTACACTTGCACAATCTAGAATAAATAAAGCAACTATGGTCCACATGATTCAATTACAAGTCCATGATACATAGGAAACACTCGTAGATCCCAGATTTAATCATTAGCACTAACCGTTTAACAAGGGAAAATTTTATGGAGATTAGAGGTGGCAACAGGTCGGACTTGGATGATTCTTACGAATTTGAATCTGACTTTAGATTAGCATCCATGTAAATCATACCCATAAACAATATGATTGTTGAGATGGTCCACTAGTAATAATCCTACATCAGTAATGAGAGCGGGATTAAGCTGCTTCATATACCCGCTATGCTCTCCTCCCTTCAAGAGATCGGCCTTTTGGAGCACTTCGGGTGTTGTCACATGATATCAGAGTTGCGATCGCTCAGGGAGCGGGAGCATCCCTGACTTGCAACGCATGCCATGTGTGAGAAGTAGGGGGGGGGGGGGTTTGAGATGGTCCACCAGTAATAGTCCCACATCGATATGGGGAGCGGGATTGAGCCGCTTCATATACCCATTGTGCTATCCTCCCTTCACTAGGTCAGCCTTTTGGAGCACTTAGGGTGTTGTCACAAACTCACAATGATAAGAAATGTATTGAGACTTTAGTGCACCTAACATTTAGTTTTGGTTTGGGTAGGAGAGAGTATGTCCATTGAAAGAAGGTTGAGGGGTCGATGTAGTGGCTAGAGGATGGCAAAAGCATATAATAAGGGTCCAATGACAGGTCAGGTAATTAGTGGACGAAGTGGTAGATGAAGAACTAAAGATCATAGAGGTACATCGGGATGCTTTATTGTGTTAATAAAAGCCTTCATCAAACTATCTCAAGGAATTCAACTAAGCTGGGAATAATTCTCACCTTCCTTGAATGAAGTTATCTTCCTTTTATAGAGTGAAGGATAATGGCTTCTCATCGATTTCCAAGAAAGCCTTTGTCGTTCCAAGAACTTTATTTTTCCAATGTGAACCTTTCTGTTTCCAACTTCACTTTGATTAGGGTTGGCAATTCTGAACCCGACACGGTAGACCCGACACGAAGTTAGCAGGTCTAGGTTTGGGTTAAACGGGTTCGGGTCATAAACGGGTTGACACGGTAGACCCGTTTAATAAATGGGTTGGATCCGGTCTAGACACGATAGACCCGAGAAGACTCGTTTAAAATTCAATGGGTCGTGTCGGGTCTACCTGCAATCTGATACTGTAGTATGTAGTACCAGCGGGTCTTCTCGAGTCAGGTCGGGTCGAGTCAGATCAGGTCAGATCGGGTCAACTGAATAGACCCGTGTGGTAAACGGGTCTTATCGAATCTACCCATTTATAAGATGGTCGGGTACAGGTTTAGGGGCTAGACACGATTAGTTAAACAGGTCGAGTCCGGGTCTAGGGCTTTTGGACACGACCCGAAACTAGACACGACCCGACATGACCCAGTGCCACCCCTAACTTTGATATTACAATAAGACCATTTGATTTCCTAACAGCACATCTGTTTTTCCAATATTATAAATTAATAAAATATCTTCTTGTTATCTTAAAAATACTTTAATAAAAGTTCAAAACCAAATTCTATAATTTAAAACAATTCAACAATCCCCCACTATGTTCAAATTATAATGAACTACAACAAAAGGATTACTAAAAGAGTCATGAACCCATCATGGTTTGAGATTTCGATCGAAGTGCCAAAATTTCGGTTTTAGCCACAACCGAAATGAAACCCCGATATTCTAGTTTTCGAAGGATTTCGGTGCATTTCGACGAATTCGGTGAAATTTCGATAAATTTTTTTTTTTGAGCAATTCCTCTCTGAGGAGAGGATGGAGTAAAGCCATACCCCAAGCTATATTATTAATAGATAGCAAGAAAATTACAAGTTACAGAGAAAAGGTCTAATCTCCTGCGAGTGCTTGTTGGAGAAACTAGCAAACCAAAAAATAACCAAATCCTTAAACCTGGACCACACGGCCTATAAAGGGGATTCCTTGCTCGAGAAGACTCTCGAATTACGTTCTCGCCAAATGCTCCAAAGCAAACCAATGACTAGGAAGTCCCACGTTGGTCGGAGGTTCCCCTTGATATATCGCGCTCTCCACAGGGTCGAGAGTGAACGGATGGAACCCGGGTGTCCCTTGATCCTGAACCGGTGTTTCAACATGCGCCAATGCATCTTCGAGTAGGGACAACGAAGAAAAATGTGGTCTACATCTTCTCTAAGCAAATGACAAAGGGTGCAGGAAAGTTCTTGAACATTCGGGTTATTTCTTTTGCACATATTAACTCTGGTGAGAAGCCTTTCACGAATGGCCAGCCACATGAAAATTCTCGTCTTTAGGGGTGCAGGGGATTTCCAGAGATACTTCACAATAAGGCAGACGATTCCTCCTGCGTTAAAGAATCAGTAAAAGGATCTGACTGAGAAGACCCCTGAGGATTCCCATTTCTAGCTGGAAGAGTCCCTCCCAACACCAATAGAGAAAGAATTCAGTATCTGATAGAGGTCGAGAAGATGATCTTGAAGAGCAAGCGGAATCACTCTTATAAACTTGACTGACCAAGAGAAGGAACCATGAGACCCGACAGATTGAAAACAAACTGTGGCATTCTGGTCCAGAGCCAGATCATAAAAGTCTGCAAACAAAGTAGCAAGGCTGATGTCATCTACCCACTGGTCAGTTCAGAACTTGATGTTGCGCCTGTCTCTCAGGATTAATCTAGTGCCAGTGCCATATTTAAATGGTGCTCCCACTTTGCAGATGCCCTTCCAGAAAGGAGAAACTTTCCCTGATTGGCGACTTCTACCTTGAAATGGGGAGAAGCGTCAGAAGAATCTGTCTCTAATGATGCTTGACCAATGATCAACCTGGTCATTATGTAGCCTCCACGACCATTTGCCCAGTAAAGCCTTATTAAAGTCCTTCATATTGAATACTCACAATCCCCCTTGTTCTATTGACTTGCAAGCCACCCCCCAGTGAGCTAGGTGATAGGATCCAGAAGAACCGTCCGCTCCCTTCCAGAGGAAAGAGCTACAAATGCCGTCAATCATCTTAACTACCCAGGAAGGGATGAAGTAGAAGGCTAGGTAATAGGAGGGAATAGACGAAAGAACTGAATTAACCAGAGTGAGGCGGTACCCTAGCGACAGGTGTTTACCCTTCCAACTCGATAACCGCAGTTCAACTTTCTCCACTACCTTAAGCCAATCCGATCTAGCTAGGTGTTTATTGTTGACAGGAAGACCAAGATATCTCATCGGTAGCGTATCCAACCTGCAGTTCATAAGGGCTGAAGCCTTGAAGCCAAAATCCAGTTTAAATTTAATTGTCTTATTCATGACCTAAACAATGTATATGTAAATTAAATAATTCAAGTCAAGCTTTGGTGTGTGTCTTCTTCAAACAATTAAAGTAAATATACATGCACAACTATAAAAGACTTAAACTTATTTTTTTTAAAAAAATCATAAAATCAAACCTTTTTTTACTATTTCAAAATTTTCCAACATTTCGGTCGAAATTTCAAAATTTTGGGTCGAAATTTCAGTTTCGGCTTTTGGACGAAACCTGACACGAAATCAAATTCACAAACCTTGGAACCCATAAACCCAAAATTATAGAGCAAGGTTTTCTAAAGAGTTAGTGAATTAAGCCTTGAACTAATTAATTCGATAATAAACAAAAACATTTTAATCAAGTTCACAAATTTTCCATTGAACCTAGATGCAACATTAGGTTGGAATTTCATTCATTCAATTTCAAACCTATCCTAGTGTAGGTTGCTAAGATCAGCTCCAATCCAAGCCATACTAAATGGATATGGCTACAGCTGTGATTAAATATCTCATGTGGTGGTGCTTCATACGTAATTGTCTGGATTTGTAATATGTGGATATCGTTCCATTGGAGAGAAAGGTCTTGTTTTGATAAACTTCTACTAGGAGGAAGTAATCCTAGACAAGTTACTTCTCGAGACTTTCTACAGAAGTTGTTTGTTACTCTCTCTGACGAAAAAAGTATTTGGCTACCATCAAGTAATTTTTGCTGGTCTAGAAGTAAGGCTGTCTGTTTGGATTCCTTATGGTAGAAGTTACGTCAACCATATGTATTTGTTACTTCTTTTAGAATAATATAAAAACTGAGGGCACTGATAGTCTTTGTTCGTAATTACCAATGAGGGCTGTCATATATAAGAATTCCAAATCACATGATTCCAACAATTTTCACAAATTAATTTGATTTTTATGAGTTATAATGGGTGATTTGTGTAGGGGGGAAAACTCGGTCACCGCCCTTGATTCTAACTGGTCGATGTGGTCGCCCACCTGAAGGTGGCTCTGGCCTTCTCCGTCGACAGAGTGGTGGAGCAAGCCAGACGAGCTAAAAGTTAATTGTAGTTTTGTGCATCCGAAACAACACAGGAACTAAATTTTCTGTAAAGATGTACATCACACTTTCGTATGAAGCTCAATCATTCTTTACAGGTATTGTAATTTGTAATTACGTAAAAATAGGGCTTAAGATTGTGGTTACTAAGAGCCTTCAATCTTTTGCTTCAAATACCTATTCATGTGTTCCCCTAAAAAATTCTCAAAGAGAAATATTTGCTTCCTAAGCTTGCTCCATTACGTTGAACCTTCTAGCAACTAGTAGTCTGCAGGTTGACGAATTTCGAAATATAAACACAAAGAGGACAATCTAACCCGTAAATTCAACAGCCAGACAAGTAAGATACTTTTTCGAATTTTGACCAATTCTATCTAAAAGTTCAAGTGAATTCTGGGGATGCAATTCCAATGCTTTGGTACTACAATAGCTTGATAAGCAAGTGTCCAATGAAAAGTATGTTTCAGAGGTGGGAAAAAACATGAATATTTATGAGAAAGGTATAGTTACCATACTGATGAAAATCCCACAAAAGAACAAGTACATAGAACATATGTAAGCAACTATAATGAACATTCAATATAAGGTACATTCTAACAGTGAGATATGATTTCCAAAACATCGGAAGGACTTAGGCTTTGAATGGAGCCACTGGAGAACTAGGTTCAAAATCGAGAAACAAAATTTGATGATTTATAGATTGTTGCTTATTTATTCTTTTTTTTTTTAAGTATATAGCACTATTATCAACTCAAAAAAGAAAGTTTGTAATATTAGATTTGATCATAACAATAATCATGCAAAGATCAATGGGCGTCAACAAATTAATTATTTCAAAATTCAAAAATATTGGATTTTATCACCAATTTTGTTGATTTCTTCTAAAATAAACAGCTGTATTCACCAAATAGTGTAAGGATTTGTATTTTTGAATCTATTAACTTGTTACTTAAAATAAAGTTTCACAATATCATATAACAGACTCTAAACAGCCAAATGATATCTATTTCTATTAACCAATTATGCGTGTAATTGACTCCCAATATGAATAAAAGAACATGAGTGAACATATACAAGAAAATAACTGTTTTAACTCACTTTGCCATTCGACTTGAAGAAAGCTCAAGAGCAAGAAGGGTAGCTAGTGCACCACCTAAACTATGTCCTGTAACATACACATGCCACTTTGGCACGCTGTCTAAACCATCTTCAACACTGCCAAGGAAAACAACCTCATTATCACTGCAATCTATTACTAAGATTAAAATCATAACAAAAATGTCCATTATGCGGAATAAAGCCACAATGATTAAAAGGATCAACCTGTTCGAAAAATGTACATATGAAAGAATTAGCATTATGAAAATATTACCAATTCCGAATTTATGATGAGATTATCAGTTGGAATTTTGTTGCCACAAAATTTACTTTAAGTAGTTACATTTGTCCTTGATGCATTATTTCTATAAGTTTCAGGTTTATTATGTAAATCAACAATTATGTTTTTCTGTTTCTTACATTTTTTTAAAAAAAATTACTATGTCAAACCATTGGGAAAATATATACATGTTACTCCCCTATTGGTTTTAATTAGCGCAAACAAGGTTGTATAAGTTTTAAACACACTAATACCATTACATTGACACAGATAAAGGTACAACATGTAATTTGAGACATGACTCAACTTTTCCAAAATTTAGGGAGTGAGATGGGCATAAACTTCATAGAAGACATGTTGATTGATCAATATACGATATGCTTATCATCATCCAAGTCATATTGCAATCAAGATTGGGTCGACGACGGAGCACAAACCTAAATAGAAGGGTCCAGAAAAAATATTAAGAAAAGTTCCAACCAACTGTCAACTTGATGTCAACTCTCTTAAGATTGTTACAAAAAAACTGCTCAAGGAAGCTTCACAAGAGAGAGGTCTGCCAACAAACCTAGAAGGCCAGTTGGTAGGCAAGGAGCCCTACATTATTGGGTACGCAATTTAAGCTCATGCAATCAGAGAGCAACCCTCCAAGGTTCCCCAAGACAAAAAAGAGTCTAGATTAAGATGGTAGATTTTATATTACAATATAATATGCTAAATTGAACTAAATATTATGTCTATCATGGCTTTGTAGAGAATAAATATACATGAACACTTTGTAAATTAGATTCAACTTCAAATTACAAAGGGGGGTGCTCTAACGGGCAACTTTACAAGTGTCAGAAGTGAGGTCAATCTTATTTGTTCCTTTGATACTTTATCTCCTTCGTGAATCTTCGGCGTAGGTGAGACTTTTAAAGGTGTGGAGACTATGTTACATGATCCCTTCGAGCTTCACACTTTATCGGCTAGGACTATTGGCGATTTTTTGCCTTTGCCTGGAACTGGAAGTATCTTTTTTCTGGCTGGAATCCTCACTCTGGGGCTTTCTAGGTCATGTTCTGAGTTGAGGAAGTTTGAAGTCTGAGTGCCTTCTTCGAAGTCTTCATGTGTCTTGAAGTCATAGAAGCAAAGTTTCGACGTCTCGAGTCTAAGTGACCAACCTTTTTTTTCTTTTCTGCACCCCTCTATTTATAAGAAGATGAGTCGTTAAGGGAGTTATGAGGAGTTATGCAAGTTTACAAAACTTCCTGGTGGTTTTGGTAACTCCCGGAGAAAGTTTTCATAACTCCCTGGTGGTTGAAGTAGTTTATGGAAGTTACAAGGAGTTGTGCAAGTTTCCATAACTACATGATGGTTTTGGTAACTCTCGGAGAAAGTTTTCATAACTCCTTGGGTAAATCGGAACAGTCCGTTTGTGGCTTGCGATTCATCAACTGTATGATCTAGCCGCTTTCAGTGACTTGTTAGATCATTTTGGATGGACACAGATTTAGAATTTTTTTTAGTCAACTTCTTATCACTTTTTTCTTTTTTTTCTTGTTTCCTTACTTTGGGTCTGGCAGGCCGGCCCTAATTTGGTCAGCCCTGGGCCTGGCCGGCCCCCCTGCTCTCGGGATTTTCTTCTTTCCTTTCTTTCTTCTTTATTTTCCTTTTCTTCTCTCTTTCTTCTTTTTAGACTAGCCCAGGCTTCGTTGGTCATGGATCTAGACAGCACTGGACCCGGGCTTTTCTTCTTTTCTTTTTCTTTCTTCTTTTCTTTTCTTTATTCTTTCTTTTCCTTTTCTTCTTCTCTCTATCTTCTTTCATGACATTGGGCCTGGTCGGCCTTGGGTTTGGCCAGCCTGGGTCCCGGGTTTTCATTTCTTTCTTCTATTCTTTATTCTTTCTTTTCCCTTTCTTTTCTCTATCTTCTTTCCTAACTTTGATCCTGGACGGCTCTGGGCTTGAACGAACCTATCTTGGCTGGCCCAGGTTGGTTGGGCAGCCCTGGTCTCGGGCTTTTCTTCTTTCCTTTCTTTCTTCTTTCTTTTCTTCTTTCCTTTTCAAGAGGCTTGGTCATCCCTAAGCTGGAACAACCATACAGACTTAAAATATTATAACATTCTCAGGTATAGCCTCTCAGACTTAAAAAATTCTTAAATGGTAAAAAAAAATCAATGTCTACAAATTGCCCCCTCAAGGGTGGGCAACGAAAGTGAAGGTGACGAGGTTCATTCATATTTTTTAGGTACCAGACCATATGCCAGGGTCGTCTTTGATTCTTTTGAACCAGACCAGATACAAGGGTCATACAAGATACCATGGTAGTCCATTTTTTTTTTCTAAATTGAGGTGGTGTTCTAGGTGGTTATAAAAACCACTTGATAACTTCTTGTATCCCTTCAAAATGTTCCCTCCTTTTATTCTTTCAAACCCTTACAAGTGGGAAGGGAAACGTTATCCAAAGATCAAAGGGCGTTCCTCGTCATCAAATATTATCATTGTGTTAGGAGAACCTTTATTGAAGCCTTTTGGTGGGATATCGAAGCTTTAAAAAGCTGAATTTCTTCAGGATTCAATGTTGACTCCCCCTTCCTCGCTTGAAGAAGAGGTTCCGTATTAAGACCGATGCCTACCTTCTCGCAGTTCTAGTCTAGGTATGCGACTTTTCTCATTCTTTCGTTCATGCTCTTTTCTTCTTTTTCTTTTCCTCTTATTTTTAGCCGGTCTTGGGGCCTAGCCGACCCTGGGTTGGCAGGCCTTGAGAGCTGGTCGGTCCTGGGGCCTGGCGTCGTTGGCCGGCCCTAGGTGTTGGTCGGCCTTGGTGGTCAAGCCAGACATGGGGGCCTGGTCGGCCCTCGGGGTCCTGTTAACCCTAGGGTTGGTCAGACTAAGGGGCCAGGCCGATCATCGAGGCTGGTCAGCCCTCTGAAGCTTGGCCATTTTCATCATGTTTGAAAATTTTATATTTTTTCACACTTAGAGATTCTTATTCATCTTTCTTTGTTTGCATGCAGAAGAGCAGATGCACGAAATCCTTCCTTTTGAGGGCTAGATAGAGGAGGAAATTGTCTAGAATCATCACTACTTGATATTTCCACCAGAGAAAGTAGCTCGCAATGGAAAAACTCCGTAAAATTGCCCAATGACTCTTGCCATATTACATTAGAGGTATGGTTTGAAATTTTGACCGAAATTCCAAAATTTCCCAGAAGTATTTTGGTTTGGAATGGGTCTAAAATGAAAGGGGGGTTTGAAAACCTGAACCAATTAAATTTCAACAAAATTTCGGGGTTTCAGGTAAATTTCGTAAATTTCGACAGAAATGGTGGGCTCACCGAAATTCCTGTATGAAACAGTAGAGAGGAGCATTGAAACCAGGTCATTTTGTCATTTTCAACGAGATTCCCACCCAAAGTAGTGGAGGCCCACCAAACTCACGTGATGCCCCAATTTCAGTGCCGATTTTGGTCGAATTTGTCCATTTCAGGTCATTTCAATTATTTCAACCAAAATTACCCACATATTTCGTGAAATCTATGGGCTGATTTTGTGAAACTTGGAGGTTTAAATGTGGTTTCGATCGGATTTTGACCTAACCACCCAAACTTTGTCGAATCTCGCCGAATTTCACCGAAACTCTCTAGATTTGGCAAAAATTGTTGGATCTCATCATCGGATTTTGCCGAATCTCACAGGAATCACTAGACCTTGCTGGATTTCGCCACAGTCGATGTCACATGCTGCCCCAATTTCGGTGCTGATTTCGAACTAATTTGTCCATTTCGAGCCATTTCAATCATCGAGTTTAGCTTGGTTCAAAAGCTTGGGTCTTTAAATATGGTTTCGATCGGATTTCGACCAAAGCCACCAGATTTCGACCGAAGCCACCCAAACTTCACCGGATCTCGTCAAATTTCATCGAATCTCGTCGGATTTCGCAGCAATTACCAAATCTTGCCTGATCTCGCCGAATTTGGCAACCAGACTCGCCAGATTTTGCCGAATCCTACAAAAATGCCAGATTTCGACTCTGGACCTCGTTGGAATTCAACGAATTTCATAGCTAGACCTTGCCATATTTTGCTTACTCCTGCCAAAATACCGAATTTCAGCACCGAATCTCGCCGAATATTTTGCCAGATCTGGCCCCCGAATTTTGCTGAATCTCGCCGGATTCACCATCTGATTCTCCAGATTTCGTCGGATCTTGCCGGACTTCGTTGGATTTCATTGGATTTAGCCATCGTCGACAGTCATCTCGACATGCATCTTTTCTGCAAGTGTTCTTGCCATCATCTGAGTTCTGGGATAGGCATGTCGTATGCACTCGTCGTTTCCGTTGAAGAACAGAGCGTCACTGAGTGGCATAAGTGAGACATTCCAAGTAGAGTTCATCTATATGGGATGTCTATTCTTTGGAATGAGATGATGTGTAATGTTATATGGCAAGTAAAGCCGCACGCCAGGATCGATTCTCTTTTTTAGAAGAATGTGGATGGAGATGTTGTTTCATGAGAGGCATGTCCCTCAACATAGGCGTTATGTTGTCAAGAGACAACTAACAAAAGAAGCGGAAAGATGGAGGAAATAGAGCTCCTGTTGAGGGAAAGGAAAAGACAGAAACAACTATTAAATAATGGGACAAGATGAAAGCGATGATGTTAAAAAAAACAATGTAAATATATGAAGTTTTTTTTTCTTCAGTTTATTGGTATTTCATCTTGGTTATCAAGATACATGTAAGCTTACTAAGGATAAATTGACCAATGACATCAAGGATGAGTCATGCTCACCATCAATTCGATTGCTCATCCTTGAGGGGGTAGTTTGTAGACACTTAAATATTTTCGAGTACACAAGGCACAAATTTTTTCCTAAATAGATCACAAACCCTCGAAATCTTCTAAGTATGGAAAGGAAAGGAAAGAAAGAAAGAAAGAAAGAAAAAAAGATTCCAGAGCCTAGGGCTACTGGCCCCAGTACACGGAGTAGTCGGCCCCATTACCAGGGCCAAAGGAAAAGAATGAGGAAGAAAGAAAGACAAAAAAAGAAAGAAACAGAGAGAAATGAAAGAAAAGAAAGAAAAAAAAAAAGAAATGGAAACAAAGGAAAGAAAGGGAAAAAAGAAAAAAGGAAGAAAAGAGAGGAAAGAAAGAAAGGAAAGAGAAGGCAAGAAAGAAAGAAAATAAAGTTCCAGATCCCAGGGTGGCCGGCCCCATTACCAGGGCCGGTCGGCCCCAGTGAAGACTATGGTCGGCTAGAGGAAAAGAAAGAAAAAGAAAAGAGAAAAAAAGGGGAAAAAAGGAAATAAAATGAAAGAAAGCAAAGAAAGAAACTAGTCCCCGAGCCTAGGGTGGCCAACCTCAGTATAGAGGGTGGCAAGCCCCAGTACTATGCCCAACCGGCCGCAGTAATGACTAGGGCCGACCAAAGAAAATAAAGAGAAAGAAGGAAGAAAAAACAAGGAAAAGAAAGAAGAAAGAGAAACATAACGAAAGAAAGGAAAGGAAATAAAGAAAGAGAAAGAGAGAAAAGAAAAAGAGAAGGAAAAAAATTCAAGTCTGCACATCAAGCCACAAATGAACGATTCAGATTTGTTAGGGAAATTATTGAAAAACTCCCATAAAACCTCTCCAACCATTAGGAAGTTATTTAATTATCTAGAATGCTCTCTGTTGTCAACATTTAGTTCAAAAAAAAAACCTCCTCGTGACCCATACTTTGGATCTAACAATCACCTCTGGGAAATAAAACAAGTGGGTTGTGTGACACCTTCAGTTTCATACATTGAATGATTGAGCCAGTCCTCGAGTCTAGTACAAATATCCCTCGCACTATCGGCTAACCTAAATATCAACTATGATGTTTCAGTAGCTGTAAGTCTGATTGGTATAGAAAAGCAAGTGGCAAACAGATAAAAATGAATACAATCAGATGAAACTATCAAAAATAAGATCGGATGATGGTAGACGTGAGCTCGTCCATATCATTTATCCTTCTACTCACGCTCCAAGCATCAAAACGCTAATCGTTGGGAGTACAAAACCTTTAATCTCCCATATGTGACAGTTGATCAACTTTCGCATCTCTATCACTTTTATCGCAGTAGATCCACTAGCCTCTTCACATTGATTCTCGGTATTTGTCCTTACCTCTAGTCTAGAAAGCACGGACACTTCCCCAAGCCCCCCATACCCATGTCGGACACATGCCGGACACACATGTGCCATGTCCCACGTGCATCCGGGAGCCGGCCACAGTGGGTTGATGGGTTGTTCCATATAGGATCAGGGTACAGGCTGTTGTGATTCAGTTTTGGCTTCAACCTATCTAATCCTCTGAGGTTATACCCTCAGAGAAAACTGAATCGCAGTCGTTCTTTTGCATGCCATTTGGGCTTGAGTGTGATTAACTCGTCAAGCTGGTTGTAACAAACGGTTATGATTTAGTTTTGGCTTTAACCTATCTGATCCTCTAAGGTTTCAAATAGGTTGAAGCCAAAACTGAAACACAACCGTTCTTTTTCATGCCATTTAGGGTTGTGTGCGATTCATCGATCGGGCTTGGTGTAACTAACGGTTGCGATTCAATATGCATTAAATTTTTATTTTAGTTATTTTCTATGGGGTTTTTTCGATTATTGAATATATATAAATTATAAACACACATAAAATATAAATAAAAAATATTAATTTATTTTGCCGTGTACTTGTCATACTCGTGTCCTCTTTTTTTAGGATTTGCCGTGTTGGTGTACCCGTGTCGTGTCATAGCAATGTTAGTGCTTCTTAGCTTCTAGTAGGACCACTTAGTATAGAACATGAGGATAACCAAGCATTTATACAAAATAATTTAGAAATCAAAGTATATAGCTCTAACAACAATTGTTGAAGAATTAGTATGCTTTGATGCGCATTATGCTAGAACTAGACCCAATTAACATTCAATGTATGAAACCAGAAATCATGGGAAGAGAGTCACGGGATGCCTCTCCCACGAACTAGAATTCATGGGAAGAGAGTCGGCTTGACTTCATCTCCATAAAAATAAGGATTACTTCCTTAATTTGAGGTTGTTAGCCTCGTAAAGACTAGTAATATGGTCCCAACCTTACCCCCAAAACTTTTACAATCAAGTCCTACCTTAGCAAATATTCAAATAAGTTCCCTTGCTGAGGAAAAAAATCTAAAAAATACCAAAAAAATTGTCTAAAAAACAAGAGCCGATCACACAAAGACGTAGGATAATGACTTGAATTGACTCCTATTCTCTCCAAAAGCAAGGAGCATCAGTATTTCATGAGCTTATGATAGTAAATTTAACAATGCATATCCTTAAATGCCACACCCTACAACTATTGGCCAAAAACAAGTGCATTTGCAAATACTGGATAAAGAAACTTGATGGATCTTAATCATAGATTTTTTATTTTTTGAGAACCTCTCCGAGAATTAAACCATACCTCAAGCTATATTATTAATAAAATAGAATAAAACTGCAAGGAAAGCTAAACCAATTTACAAAGGATAGGGTTTATCTCAACTGACACCTTAAAAGAGACCCAAAAGACAACACTTAGCTAGAGAAAGGAAGGACACCCAAATAGTGTCGGCTGTTGCTTCCTTCCCCGAGAACATCATGGCGTTTATTTCTCTCCAGATGCTCCAGCATACGCAGATAACATGGAAGTCCCAAGCATGTCTCAACAATTTATGGATTCTGCATGACCTCTATTTAGTACATAGAGAAGGAATGGAAACTAGATGTCCTCTAATAGCCATACTATCCTTCAGCTTTCTCCAAATGCCCTGGAGAATGGGCATTGGAGGAACAAGTGATTAACATCTTCCATACTGGATGCACACAGGACACAAGAGTATGGCAATGCATTGATCAGAACATTTGGTGCCCTCGGCCTCTTTATCTTGGGAGGATCTTCCTATCCAGAAGTTGCGAGCTTCTGAGGAGTTGGATAGTCAGTTTAAGCAGGAAGAGATTAAGGCAGCAGTTCGGGATATGAACGGGAATGGCGCTCCAGGACCAGACGGCTTTTCGATGTTCTTTCAGACTTTCTGGGATTGCATTGCACCCGACGTCACCCGCTTCATTTCAGACTTCTTTGCTGGATCGGCGTCTTTGGAAAGTCTGAACTACTCCACCCTTATTCTCATTCTGAAGAAACCAGATTCCCCGGCGGTGTCGGATTTTAGACCTATCAGCCTCTCTAACTGTGTCTACAAGATCATTACCAAGCTTCTGGCGAACAGGCTTTCTCCAGTCATGGATGATCTGATCAGTAAATCCCAATCGGCTTTTGTTAAGGGCCGAATGATTTTGGACAGCGTGGCTTCGGTGCAGGAGATCCTTTATCACCTTAAGGAGTCTAATTCTGAAGGTTTGATTCTGAAACTGGATTTTGAGAAGGCTTTCGACCGTCTTCACTGGGACTTTGTTCTCTCCACGTTGAGGGCGAAGGGATTTTCACAGTCTTGGCTGGATTGGGTGTCCCGCTGTCTCAGCTCTTCCAAGTTAGCCTGCTCGATTAACGGTGCCTCTGGTGGACATTTCCGTATGCGCAAAGGATTGAAACAAGGATGCCCGCTCTCCCCGTTCCTGTTCATCCTTGCGGTTGATGCGTTTGACGCTATTCTTCGCAGGGCGAACTCCCAGAACCTTTTCCGCGGGATCAGAGGTACCTCTTGGTGTGTCCCTAACTTGCATTTTGCTGACGATACTATCCTCTTCTGTGAAGCAGATCTAGCGCAGGTAGCAGTGCTGAAGATTATCCTTTATGCTCTGGAGTTCTGCTCTGGTCTGCGGATCAATTTCTCCAAGAGTTCCATGTTTTACTTAGGGCCTCATCTAGAGACGGGAGTTTCGGCGTCGGCTCTCCTCAACTGCAAGTTAGACTCCCTCCCTTTGACGTATCTGGGGCTCCCAATTAGCAACAAGCTTCTGGGTAGAGCGGATTGGCGGAAGGTCGTCGAGAAGGTGGATAAGCGACTGTCGACTTGGGCAGGGAGGTTTCTATCTATAGGGGGACGTCTCACCCTAGTTAACTCGGTGTTGTCTGCCATCCCTTCCTACTACTTGGCATTCTATTTTATCCCCACTTGGGTCATCAGGAAAATTGACGGGATCCGAAGCTCTTTTCTTTGGAAGGGGGCAGATGGCAAGTGCGGGTCTTATCATCTGGCTAGTTGGGGTATGGCTTGCAAGACTCGTGATCAAGGGGGTTTGGGAGTCATGAATCTCAGGGACTTTAATCGAGCTTTGTTGGGGAAATGGTGGTGGAGACTACAGAATGATCAAGGGGATACCTGGTCTTCCATCATCAGGGATCGATATTTTAAACGCTTCTCTTCCCTCCAGACTAGAAGTAGAGCGTCAGGGAAGTTATCGCAGTTCTGGAAAGGCATTCGGAGAACAGGAGCTCCCTTTCGATCCTGTATCCGTCTGATCCCAGGGAATGGTAAGCACATTAAATTCTGGATAAACCACTGGGTAGATGATATCAGCCTAGCCTCCCTGTTTGGTGATCTTTTTGAGCTGGCCTGGGACACCCAAGCTTCTGTTCAATCTCAGTCGGCGGATTCCTCGGAGGGTCGGGTGTGGTCGGTTAAGTTCAGGAGGATAATTCCAGAAGCTTTGCAAGGGCAACTGTCTGATCTTTACAGTATTCTTCAGAATTTCTCTCTGGGGGGTGATCGTGACGCTTCTAGGTGGAAACTGGAGCCTTCAGGGGTTTTCTCGGTGAGATCCTTCTACCGTTTCTTAAACAATGGAAGTTTGATCTGCCCTATTGCTTCGCACCTTTGGAAGACGCCGGCGCCTTTGAAGACTAGGATCTTTATGTGGTTGGCTATCAAGGATAAGATTTTGACTCGGTGGAATCTTCGTAAACGGAATAACCCCAACGTTACAGATACTTCCTGTCTCATGTGTCACGCTCACAGAGAGGACGTGGATCACCTTTTTCTTAGGTGCCGCTTTGCCAGAGAACTGTGGTCCATGCTGAAGAGTCGCCTGGGTATCAGAGGTCATCCGGGGTCCGTGCGTTCTCTATGGACGCTTTGGAGGCGGAAGAGGGTGAAGAAAGATCTTTTCCAAGCTTAGGATCTCTTGGTGATTGGCCTCTGTTGGAGCATCTGGAGGGAGCGGAATGCCAGAGTCTTCTCCCGGAAGGAGCTGAAGCCTACGTCGGTTTGGATTAACTTTGTGTCCTTGGTTTCTAGCTGGTCTCCTGGGTTCTCTGGGAAGAACTCGGGAAAGATCTCCCCTTATCTTGATCTCTTGTAACCTCCTTTTTGCTATTTTAATAAAGCTTGGGGTATGCTCAACCCCATCCTCTCCATCTCGGGGAGGAATTCTCAAAAAAAAAAAAAAAGAGTACGGCAATGCATTGAATAGAAAATTTCAAGTCCAAATATAATAGCAAAGAGAATGGCAATGCATTGAATATAGAAGTTCAATATTTCCAGGATATATTGCTTACAATTCTGTATATGACCACATTTCCAATATTGTTCGAAAATATTGAATTTAATTTAATATAATGCTAAATCTTCATAAACCAAAATATAATGGCAAAAGGAACTTTATCATGCCGAATAACATTAGAAACAATTGAGATTATTTAAAAAAAGTTGCATCCGATTTACCTCAATGCCATATCAAAATCATGCACTCAATACAATTCAAATATACTTAACAAATCAAGACTTACGAAGGACATATAGAGAGTTTTACGAGAGTCATGATCCTGGTCCTGACCGAGTCGTAGGCATTTAAAAATCCACTATGAACCTGATAAATGCAATATAATTGAATTATATCAGGATCCAAACATCTAAAGCTTAAAAACAAGCATTAAACAAGGCCAATAAACTCTAAATGAAAACAAACATTACCTGAACTTCTTGTTTAAAGTCACCACCGAGTCTCTCAGGATTTAACCTGCATAATAAATTTACATTTGAAAGTTAGACTATTTTCTTACTAACAAGTCTCAAAGTTTTAATTGGTAGATTATGAGTTATATCATTGTTCATGTATAATAAGAATTATCTAGATTTGAAGTATAATTTGATGAGCGAGCATCTGAAAGGATGGAAATCTGGAATGGTCCAAAAATTAGGGGAACATGTATATACAGTTACAAGATGCTATTACACTCATGTAATATGTGAATGCAAATCATCATAAAACAACATACATATACAACAAAGCAATATATAGTGATACACTGATACCTATGACCCCTCTTCCCCTTTCGAACTCAAGATAGATCAAAAGTCGAGAATTTTACGAGTTGATATTGCAAGCATACACTGGTAAAGTACTTCGGTGAAGTTTTTCACATGTTGCTCGGCAGATCAGATGTCATGAAGATAGTATGGGAAAAAACGATCAATTTGGTAATCAAACACAGTATGTTTCTTTAGATAGTGAAATACTCAACTACTATTAATCTGGATAAAACTTCATACTAAAACTTAGTAATGACACACCAAACTTCAAGTGTAGAAGAGTAAAAAACCTTAGAGGCATTGGATATGCGCTTGGCACCTAATTTTTGGATATATTCCAATCTCTAGTTTAGGAGTATATCTATATCAAAAGACAAACCTTAGAGGGCCCGAGTCATTACACAGGTGGAGAGGGAGCGTGAGACCTCCTCCTCCCGTGACTACAATCCACATGAGAGAGAAGTCCAGTGACTCCTCTCCTCTATGTAAGAAGGTCCGGTTAGGCTTCTAGAAGTGACTAGGTATGAGATTCACTAAGGTTGTGTTTGGCTGCCGGTAATATATAGCAAAGGAAAAGAAAGTACTAGTTTTTATGCAAATTGGGTGTTTGGTTGACGAGAAAGTGTCTGAAAGAAAACACTTTTCTCGAGAAACTGGTTTTCCGTCAAAAGTCCACAAAATATTTCCTGCCAAAAGCATGGAGAAACACGGGAAAGGAAAAGAAAAGCCAAATTCTTGCTTTCTTTTTCAGACAAACAAACACTAACAAGAAAAGTGCACTTTTCCTTTCCTATCGTTTCCTATCATTTTCTTTCGAACAAATTCCTTTCTTGCAATACTTTCTCAGCAACCAAACACAGCCTAAAGGTAAAAGCTATCTTCCATGTGGGCTTACACTTTGGCTATTTTGTTTTAGTCTTCCCTTATCTGCTAGAAACCCAAAAGCTATATATTCTGAAAATGCAAGGAAAATCAGAACTTGATGGTTTGTTGCAATTAGGAGTCTTAAACTAGTATGTTTCTAGTTCTTAGCTTTTAGATTTTGGATCCTAGATGGGTTCAAAATAGCTAAGTTAAGTCTATATCAGGTGGAGCCTACTATCCATTCTAAAGCAGAATATTTATGATTTGAATCATAATTTCAGCCTAGCTGAATTTCTTTTAGAAGAGCATAGTTTTAGCTCTCCCTCCCTCCATTTCCATGCTTGATTTACCTTCATTTCAACTGGATCCAGTCTGGTATTAATTTGGTGTATAAACAAATGAGAGGAACCGACTGAAAAATCATTTTGTAAGTATGACGAAATGTTTTTTTTTTTTTTTTTGAGAAATCCCTCTAGATAAGTATGATGAATTGTTACCCAGCAGGAAGAAGCATTAAATCAGTTCGCAGGTCCTTCCATTTCACCTGACCAATAAATCAATAGAAAATTAGCCCATCAAGATATCATCCAGATAGCAATAAACATTGAAAGCCATCTGATCAGAAAAACAACATCGAAAAATTGCATGCTTAAAGATAAAACATACTTGTTCAGTCCCTCTGAAAGCAACAACCAATCTTCTTCGCAGAAAATCACGCCAAATAGCTACCTGCAGCCTTCCAATATTACAGTTCAATGTATCTTTCAGAAAAGGTTGGCATTAGCCATGTTAATATATTGTTTACATATAATGGTATGCGGGATATAAATATTGTTAAATATATTTGTATAGGTAAGTGTTATACATTATTCTTCTATATATAAGCCTCACATGAGGTAAATCATGTAGTTCCATATATTTGGCCCATTGGCCACTAACGAGAACAAGTTCATTCTCTCCAAACCCTATTTCCCCCATTCTCTCCTAGGGTTCATAACATGGTATCCGAGCTATGATCCCGAGCCTCTCTCTCTCATATCGGTGCCCGAGCACGATCCCTTGGCCTCGTCGGCTCCTCTCCCATGGCTCTGCTCCCGTGACGCTGCACTTAGGGGTGTGCAGGATTCAAACCAAACTGACTAAACCAACCGATTTTAATCGGTTTCGACACACTCAATGGATCGGATTGGATTGGGTTTTATAAAAACCAACATGATAGGATCGGTTGACGGATTTGCAAATTTAAAACCGACCTAAACCGAACCGAACCGGCATATGTATATACATATAATACTTTATTAAATATACCGTCTCCTCATATACCCTTGCTACCAACAACCTTTGCAATATTGTAGGATTACTCAAAATCAGTTACAAATCTTATTTAGGCCTAATAATTTGACAACAATTAGGACTCCGAGGAGATAAGCTCTTTCCTTTGTAATTTGTAACCTTTTCCTTTATTAATAATATAGCTTGGGGTATGGCTTAACCCCATCTCTCCCCCTCAGTGAGGATTTTCTCCAAAAAAAAATATATTATTTTTTAAAGTTAAAACTAGGTTCTAATAGAAGGAAAAAAAAAAAGTCCAACAAGCATATGGGTCAAAAGCCAAATCGACCATCCAATCCAATCCAAACCAACTTTAATTGGATTGGATTGGATTCCAATCTTTGTTCGGCATAGTTGTCAAGGCGTCAAGGCGAGGCTAGGCGCCCGGAGGGAGCCTAGGCGCACCTAGGCATGGCCTTACGTGCATAGGCGTGGCCTTATGTGCATAGGCATTCTCCAGGCACGGGTATATATGTATAGTCTATACTTGCAGGCAAGGTACAAAATCTCGACATATTTCGCGAAATATCGCGAAATATTTCGGTTTTCTCAAACCTCGGCACGAAATTCGTATTGTGATATCGAACGAAATAGGAATCACGATAATATCGCGATATATCGCGATATTTCGTGCGATATATTTGTTGCCACGAAATATCGCGATATTTCGTGGATATTTCGGGACATTTCGGAAAATTTCGAGACATTTCGGGAAATTTCGGGATTTTTAACACCGAAATGTTGGGACTGACTGGTTATGAAAGGGGACTGGGGGTTTCGGTTTCAGCAGCTTATTTACATATAATAACATTTAAAGTAAATGTCGTCTTACTTAATTTTTATTTTCTCCATTTACTTTAAGTTATTATATGTAAATAAGCAAATACCCCCCCATTTGATTTCAATAAAAATATCAAAAAAATCAAAAACCAAGTGAATCAAAAAGTAGGTTTTCAGTTTTAGTAGGAGAAAACAGTTTTTTCGGTTTTTCATAAAATTTGTATGTTGAGAAAAGTGGTTAAATCAACTCATTTTTAGCTCAAAAAATTCCACAAGATGTAGAACTACAAGTACATCTAGAAAACCATGGTCCGTCAAAGAAAATTTTGAATGTATAAAAACTTTTCTTTATAAAAACTCATTTTTTCAGACTTAGTAAAAAAACAGTGTTTTGCATTTCAGCATAATTTTTGCACGATTTCAAACTTGCACAACTTTCTTGTTTTAAGTTCATTTTCAAAATCGTTTGAAGCATTAATTTAACAATCAACTAATCTTTATTTTGGAAATATTTTTCTCCACAAAAAAGATTAAAAAGCATTTTAAAAACATAGATCAAAACAGGACCAAACAAGACTGCACAAGACTCACAGACTCAAATACTAAATACATGCTTTGTGATGCTCTACACCCGTAGATAGGGTATAAATATTATCTGAGTATTCTAAAACGTGTATCTATACTTAGTTTATGACTATCCAGAGTTTCATTCAAAAATTCCATTAAAAAATCAATATTTCCACCATTTCCATCAAATCACAATATTTCCACACTGTCGAAATATTTCCACGAAATATTTCCATTTTCCAGGAGGTCGAAATATTGACCGAAATGGAAATTTCGAACCTTGCTTGCAGGTATATATGTAATAGGAAGCCATATAACACCTTACTAACATGAAATTGAACATATTATAGTTAAATGCATGCAACACAATGACACATACATAGTATAAACAAGTAAACAACAAAAGGAACAAATAGAATACAAACACTTGCTAACATAAAATTGAGCATATTCTAATCAAATGCATGCAACACAATGAACACATAGTATAAACAAGTATATAACAACAAAATGAACAAAAAAGATGGGGGCGGGTTGGGTTTTACTTTAAAAAAAAAAAACCAAAATCATTGCCTAAAACTAGGCGTGTGCCTAGCCTAGGTGCATAGTGCGCCTAGGTTGCCACTTAGTGAGGTGCGCCTGGGCGCACTGGGGCCTAGCTGTCTCCGGGCGCCTAGGCGCGCCTAAGCCCGCGCCTTGACAACAATGTTGTTCGGTTTGGATTGGATTGGAAATCCTCAAAACCGACCAAGGTTGGATTGGTTTGGGTTTTGCCTAAATAGGTTGGTTTCGAACCGATGCACACCCCTAGCTATTCTCTGGCCCCGCTCCGGTCCTGCATGCCGACCCCTCAAGATACCTCTTGATCCCCTACCTCCTTCGCTCTATCCAGCCTTCTCCACCGCAACCTGATCCTTGTATCCTCCTCTTGATCTGGTTTCCTGATCTGGATTCCTAAACCGCGGCTCGATCCCTCCTTGACAATGATCCTCAGTCAATTGGCTCCTCGCCTAGATGGATCATCCGACCACCGCTTTGTTCGATTACTCCACAAAATTCCTCTCCACCTTGACAGATTTCACTCTCGCCATAGCCAATGATTGAACAGTTTGGACCGCCACGGTCCAGAGCGCCTTCGTCGGCCGCTATCTATTAGGGCACATTGATGGTTCAACGTCGACGCCTTCTTCAACCAAGAGTTCAAGTGTCACCTCAGCGACCTCTGGCTCTACCTCCAACACTGCCTACTCTGCTTAGCAGAAGCGAGATCGGCATGTCTGCTCCTACCTCGTCTGCTCTGTTGATCGCTTCCTGTCTTGGTCATGTCGACTTCGCAACAATAGTCGAGCTTTCGGCACATTTCGTCGAGCGATTTGTCAAGATGAGTAGTGCACGTGAGTATCAACTCCTCTCCCAGGCACAGGTCGCTCAGTAGGGAGAGAAGATCCAGCAGTTTCACTGCCTCATGAGGGACTACAAGCTGAGCTGCAGACGATGGAGTCGCATCCTGACACTTCGTGAGCATATGAGTAGCGGTTCTTCCACGAGCGCCGACAGTTTTACCAAATCCTCATGGCTCTTCGCCTTGAGTTTACACCACTTGTTGGCCAGTTTAGCGACCATGATCCTCTGCCATATCTAGATGCTACTATCGTTGATCTCGTGGCTGAGGAGACACATCTGTGCACTGTGTCCACCTAATGAGTTTCTTCGTGCTCCGGGTTTAAGGGCATTCTCGTAATCTCTCCTCGGTCCACCGATGCTACTTGTACTCGACCTATGTGTGCTCACTGCCAGAAGCAAGGACACTTTATAGATTCATGTTGAGTGCTTCATCCAGGGAAGCACTAAGGACCACAAGGTCACGGTGGCCCTGTTCATCCTAATGCGACCTTCGCTAACACTACCACCACTCGGGACATCTCAGCAGCACCTCCTATGCAAGATAGTCTAAATTGCCTCGAATAGTGACTTAACCAACTTCTTCTGCAGCAATCTGCCACTAGCTCCTCTGTCCTCTCGGTCATGTCTGCCATTATGGTTCAGCTGCCACCTGGTTTATGGACTCTGGGGCCATCCACCATGTGACTCAAGACTAACCCATTCTCATGGCCTGCTCGCCAGCACCTCATATCTCTTCAATTCAAACTGCAGATAATTAACTATTGACCATCTCGTAGTCTAGGTCTATCATCACCACCTCAGACTCCACATGATGGCTCTCTTAACCTTTTGTTATGCATGCCCCTCAGCTTTCATGGATCTTGTTTCTATTAGTTGTCTATGTGATTTTGACTACATCGTCGCATTCACCTCTTCTTCTTTTGTTATGCAAGATCCACGTACAGGTCAGGGAATTGAAGTTGGTCATAGGGTCGGCAGAATGTACCACCTCGAGCACCTTCGCCTACCAACTACTCCTACCAATTTCTGTGATATTGTCACCTCTGATGCCGAACTGTGGCACAGAAGCTTGGGTCATGTATCTGAACCTCAACTTAAAAGCCTTTTCCAGTCTGGAAGTTTAGGTAAGGCTCCTATTCTCCACTTTTTGTTTGTACGGGCTCCAAGTTGGCAAGACCCTAGGGACCTTTTTTTCTCCTCTAGTACCTCCCAGTCATGCAATCCCTTTAATTTAGTGCATTATACTATTTGGGGCCAGACTCCCTTGCCTTCAATGTGTGGTTTTCTCTATTATGTCAGATTCATTGATGTTTACTCTCGGAACACCTGGCTGTATCTCCTTCGCCACCACTTTGAAATACCCAAGATTTACATAATCTTAACCGATATGTTCCACGCTCAGTACCACATGCGCATCAAAACCTTCCGGTCTGATTGCGATCGCTAAGTATCTCTCCTCTACGATGTGCTTTCTTCTTCAATCTCACGGGGCCCTCTTCTAGTAGTCATGTCCTCATACACATAAGCAGAACAGGGTCGCAGAGAGGAAGCATTGCCAGATACTTGAGATAACTCATGCTCTCCTTTCCTCTACCTTCGGTCCTCGCACTTTCTGGGTCAAGGTCATCCTAACCGCTATCAACCTCATCAACATCACCCCCTCTTCTATCCTCTTTGTTGTGTCTCCCCATGAGCGACTCTACTCCACTCTACTTGACTACAGCACTCTGCACGTTTGGATGCACATCTTCTTCACCCCTCCTCACGAGCAAACAAAGTTGTTCGCTAGGGCAGCTAATTGTGTTCTATTGGGGATCAATTCTGAGCACAAGGGGTATCATTATTATGACCCCTTGGTTCACCATATCTGCATTGCTCGTCACGTTTCCTTTCCAGAGGACGTTCCTTACTACTCCCCGGAGTCTTAGGAATTCACCTTTCTTCAGCCTTCTCCAACTTGTTTCCCCTCCCTCAACCCTCTAGCTCCTCCTCCTCCCTCAACCTCAGCGGTTCATCATGTCTCTTCCCCACCTCCTCGCCTACCCATTACTCCCTTCCGTCAGGTGTACTCTCGACATCACGACCCTGACCCCCCCCCCCCCCCCCCTCATCACCGCTCGAGAGTGACACTCCTGGTACTCCACCTACTCTGACCGGCCCGTCTCTCAGTGACGTGAATCCTAGCTCCCCTCCTTGCTACAGTAACCTCCTACTCGCCTCAGTTCCACGTCTTCCTTATCGTCCTCCATGCTGACCAGGAGCCCCAATTCTACCTGGAAGTAGTTCAATACCCTCATTGGAAATAGGTCATGGTAGAGGAGTTCCAAGCCTTCGAGCAGACTCAGACGTGAGACATTGTTCCTCTTCCAGCAGGCATCAAGCCTGTCAGCTGCAAATAGGTCTTCAAGGTGAAAAACCGACCTGATGGATCCATTCAACGATACAACGCCAACCTAGTCGCCAGGGGTTTTACTTAAGAGTATGGGATTGACTATGACAAGATGTGATGCAAACCCGGTTGCGATACACGAAAGCTAGCTAATTTTAGAACAAGTTATGATCTAAATGAACAATTAAAAGCAAAATTCAGCAAGCACTTAATTATCAACAATCAGATTTTCATTAATAAATAGCCTCCCTAATCAAGTTAGCATGCAAAAACGAAGGCAAATAAAAGAAACAAGACAATAGAGTGCCATTAGAACTCTTAGGGTTTTGCAAATAGTAATTTCAGCAACTAATTACTCATGCAAAGGACTAATAAAAGGTTCGGATGGCGATCCAACGGTGTGCCAAGCAAGCCAAGCCAAAATTAGGGTTAGGCTTTATGATAGGAACTACAAATCTACAGCGGCATGCGATCAAAAGGCCATGAAACCGATGAATATATGATAATTATCAAATAACGAGGAAAGATAATACCCGTGAGATTCAAGATCTCGATGCGGATATCTATATCGATGACGATGAACGGCGGTGAGGTAGAGGCGACGAGGAAGATCGACAGAAGAAGGCGGAAGAACTTCACAAAGAAGATGATGGAGACGAAGGGTGCACCTTTACAATCTCTCGATCAAAGCAAATAATTGCCGATTTTTCTCCTTCAAAATTCTCTGTACAATTAGGGTTTTCATCTCTCCCTTTAATAACTCTACAAAGCCACGAATGAAAACAAAGAGAGGGAGAAGCAAGAGAGGAGAGAGGCCTCGGTTTTCGCGCCAATGAAAGGGGGGAGAGAGAGAGATCAACAATGGGGGGTGTGCGGCTTGTTTCACGGGAAACAAGACCCGTGGGGTCTTGTTCATGGGAAAAAAATCATGTGGCTTCTTTTGGGTGCTAAATGCACCCCACAATTTAAAATTAAATCCCTTTATTAATGAGGGATTACTATGGGCACCCCCGGGTAGATTTAAATGGCTTTTAAGGCTAGGCTAATGGCTCCAAAGGCTTGGCTTTAGGCTTCACATCATCGGATGCGACATACGAAGCCTTCCGTCCTCCTGCATAGCACATTTATTATTCATCCACTTGAGATTATAAGTGGCCAAGACATAAATTACTGGGTGCGACAAAGCCCTGCACCATAGGCCAAAAAGTCGTAGAGAACAATCCAAACGTCCGATCTTCATCCAGAGATAGGCAATGGAACCCAAAAGACATGCTACTACCAACTAGAATATAAATATAAAGATAAACTGGCGTATGTAGCGTGATATGGCTACATCAAGATGTCATCTCCTGTGGCACAGAAGACTACGGTCCATACTCTCCTGGCTATTGTCGCTCTCCGCACTAGGCCTTTTTTCTGATAAACGTGAAGAATGCCTTTCTTCACAGTGATATATGACATTGTCTACATGCAGCCTCCCCAGGGTCTTAGCACTCCTCTTCAGCACGTGTACCACCTCCATCATGCCATTTACAGGCTCAAACAAGCCCCTGAGCTTGGTTTAAGCATTTTCGCAGAGTAGTTATGAAGACTAGTTTCGTCGAGAGCTTCAAGGATCATTCCTTGTTTGTGCGGTCTTCACCGCAAGGTCGGGCCATTCTTTTTTTTTATACTTCTATGTGGACGACATTGTTGGGATTGGTGGTGTTCTACATGCCAATCACCTGTACTTTGACATTAGTAATGTGATAGTTTACTTTCCTTGTGTTATATATTATTACACTTGCATTGCTATTGTATAAGATACATTATAGTCCATAGAGTATAACATAGGTAACTTAGTTATGTAGATGAGATTCACATACATAAGGCTTAAACTTACCAAATTATTAATAAGGTTCGCAGTCGATGATAGGACTGGACATCCTATCTATAAGACTGTAACACTATTTGTTTTCACTTAGTGAGACGGTTTATCTTAGCCGTCAGAGTAGTGACTCTAAGTCAATTGTGTTAGTGTGTTTGGAATGCATTAAACGAGAATCAACATGAGATCATATCATCTAGATGACTGTCATATATGATGTAGTGCTTCTCATCTGTTGATTCCATAGACTCCATTCTAAGGATTTTTGAAAGTAGGGCTTGATGTCTGTCACTTCGATTTAAAAAACCAGTTAGACCTACTAGCTAGTCAATAGTTGTGTATCTTGGGTGGCTTACATTTAATTCTTGAGAACACATTTATTGTCGAGAAATTCTAAACCTTGTTTGAGAGAAGGTATCATGCAAGTAACTCTCATGAAAGATGATCACTGGAACTGAGAGCCCATGCAAATGGTTTTGATAAAGTGTTTATCATATGAATTTTAAATAAAATATTATTTTATAATAATTTTTTTTACATGAAAAATTATTTTCATCAATGATTGTAAAGGAATGAGAAGTTATAACTTAAGAACACGAGCTACAGTAGGCCTCGGGTAGGACAGTTGCTTATCCCGATCAACACTTATGGATACCGGAGAATGAGGAGTCTATGTGCAAATTAGTAGGAGAGGGCATCTGCGTAATTTTCAATCACCACAGAGTGCAATCATGCCTTGATAGTGGTTCTAGCCATGACTAATTAGATAAGGATATAGTCATTTGCTAGCAAGAATCATAATCTAATTGGAGCTGAGGTGTTGGGAGTCCTAATAGTTCCCACCTCCTAGCCTTTGTCAGTAAGCCGACAAATACTACTCCTAATATGAGTAGGATTGTTAGTTGTGAGCTTGTCCATACAAACAAGGTCTTAATTCATATACGATTAACTTCCTTAAAAGTAGGGATTCTCATGTTGACTAGGAGTCCTAGTTTGACTAGGATTCGGAGCTCTCAACTAGTGGGAGTCCAACCTCCTATTATTTCTCTATGAGTCCATGTCCCATAAGGAAGAATAATGGAACACTATAGAGTCCAATAGGACTTCTATAGGGGCCAGCTATATGCAGTCCTAATGGGATAAGGAATCCCTTCAATGAGTCCTAAAAGATAGAGGTTGACTCCTTACTTGAAGGAGTTGATCCCTACCTAGAAGAAAACCCGCACGAAGTAGGAGTCCCCAATTAGGGTGGTCGCCCAGGGGATGCTTAAAGCCTTCTCTATGGAGGCCGGCCACACTGATCAATTTGGGCATACAAAGGGGCCGTCCAGGAGAGATAAATAGGACAAAGAAAGACAAAGAAAAGAGCTCCAACCTGCTTCCATCTTCGGACATTGTGCGAGGGAATAAGAGTTGTATTCTCGTGGTTGCATCACACCTTCTTCTATCCATTCTCATAGGTTTCTTCATTGATCCCGTGAGGTATCATCTTTCATAACCACAAGGTGATGAATTTTAGTTGTCTATGGTTCTCGTCTAATGATCTAATTGAAAACGTGCAAGTTATTTCCGTCTTCTGCTGCGCCTGCGAACCTTCAAATATGCATCAAAGGTGACCACTCAACAACCATCACCTCTCTTCAGTAGCACCTCCATAGTCGGTTTTCAGACGAATGATAGTGTCGAGGGTGAGTGAGGCATTCTACTCTCCCAGCAGAAGTATATAGCGGATATCTTCATCGAGCCACTCACTTTAACACTCACATCACAGATACTCCCCTTAAGCTTCATATGAAGCTCCGATCTACAGACGGCAAGCCTCTTTGGGATCCCACTCAGTACAGACAGCTAATCGGTCAGATCGTTTACCTTTGTACTATCAGTTCATACAACTCTTATGCAATCAGCATCTTTAGCCAATTTGTCGCGGCCCCTCGCTCCGTTCACTACAGCACCCTTTTGTGGATTATTCGATACTTTCAAGGCACTGTCACTCGATCGCTCTTCATGTCCTCGATCTCTACTATGGTTCTATGTGCCTGCTACGATGCTGACCGGGCTAGAGATTCAACTACTCATTGCTCGATTGTTGGCTATTGTCTGTTCCTTGGAGATTTTTTTTTCTCATGGCACAACAAGAAGCAGAGTGTTGCTTCTTTCTCCAATATTGAGGCCGAGTATTGGACCATGAAGACCACCCCCAAGGATATCGTTCACCTGCGACGTCCCCTTCGGGATCTACAAGTTGAGGTCTTTGCGCCCATAGCTCTTCACTGCGACAGCCAAAGTGCCAAACAGATTGTGTCAGCAACCTGGTTTTCCAACAGAGAATGAAGCACATCGAGATTGATTGCCACTTTGTCCGACAACACTATCTTGCCCAGACTATCTCTTCCTCATGGCTCCTTCGCGGAGCAAATCGCTGACTTCTTCAAGAAGCCACAACCGACTACTCGGTTTCAGTTTCTTGTTCACAAACTCTCGATATTTGATCCACAACGAGTTTGAGGGGGGTTGTTAGATATCTTTATATAGATAAGTGTTACACATTATTCTTATGTATATTAACCTCACATAAGGCAAGTTATGTACCTCTATATATTTGGCCTATTGGTCTCTAATAAGAACAAGTTCATTCTTCTAAACCCCAGTTTCTCTCCCTCTCTTTCTCTCTCATAGGGTTTGTAATAAAAACATTATAGTAGTGCAAAATATAATCAATAGAACACTTGCCTGTGTGTCTGTGGAAACATTATCAAGAAAACATATCTTCTCAAACTCAGATTTAATAAAACTTGTTCGTCCCAATGAAGTGGCAAGCATAGCCCAAGCCTCCATAGCACTTTCTGCACTTGAAAACAGTTTCCTCGTCTCTACTTCGGCATCTAATGTCAATCCTTCTATGGCCATATTTCCTATTTCATTCATTGAAGATCCTGCAATGTCTTCTGCCTCTGTCACAGAAGCATTTTTTGTATTCTCATCTTGAACCATTGAAGGTGAATCATTCTCCTGTTGAGAAAGGGTTGAAGTGAGGACCATCAGTGCTCCTAATATTGTTTCAGTCTGACTTAACACATCCCAGGATGCTTTCTTAATATCCACAATTGAAGAGCCAGTACCAGTTACAGCATATTGCAGATCACTCTTACCGTCATCATCCTCCTTTCTTTCTGGAGTTTCAAGTCCAGATTCAATGTAATCCTCTTCTGCAATTCTCTGTGATTGCATGCTCATCTTAGTTAGCAAATCAAATCCATCCCAACTTTTGATCTCAGGAAGAGAAAAACCAAGCTTCTGAAGAACAGATTGATTAAGAATGTCGGAAAATTTTTGCCAAAAGAACTTGTCGGGTAGCTCAGATTCATCAAAGTTTCTTTCAAATGAAGAATTTGTTGCATCAGCACTAGCAAGTAAAAAAGGGATATCACCCTCTTTCTCAGGGCTCGAGTTATGCATGGAGCCTTTTGGACTCATCTGCTGTACAGATTGTTCTGAGCTAGCAACTGTATTATAAGATTTCCCAGAGGTACCAATCTCATCACTATTACCATCATAAGAGAGGTGTTTCTGAAGGTAACTATTGTTAATTGATCTTAATTGCCCAAATGCAGCCTGAACAAATTGACTAGCATTTACACTCTGAGATCCAAGAACCATTTTTAAAGCAGATCCCAAAGGGCTTTTCATAAGAAAATCTGAAACAAAGGGTATCCTCCACCACTGTTTTTCTTCATCAATTTCGTCTTTGCTCTTATACTTAACCTGCCAATTCAGACCATGTAACTAGATTAGTAAGCCTTCACACTAATTGCAGATCAGATAGAAATTTGCCAAGGAACAATAAAAAATGTCATGAAACCTAGTGAAGACATATGGTGTACTATCTCTTCACATGATGAGTTAACAAGGAATTGTAGATGCATAATGATACAATAATGTAATAAATATGTTAAAGGAAAAACTGGTCACATTGAGATAAGTACAGCCTACATGCACATTTTAGTGAATGCAAATGAAATATTTCTCTACCTTTTCCTATTGATGGCTGGATAGATGTGTTGACTTCAACATATCACAGAAAATTGGTACAGTGCGAAGGCATATAAAAAAAAAAAGAAAAAAAAAATCTAACATACTAAGGCAGAAGATCCCACAAAAACAGTTTCCTCAATTATTATTTTTTGGGTTAATTAGTCCTAAATCCCTCCTCATGTCTTTATTTAAGCTAAAGGATACAAATTGTTAGGACACGTTTGAACAGCAAGCCCCTAACCAAAAATATTGACCTTTTTATACCCTTTAAATTAAAAAATGCCCCTCCAGCAAGTGTATCCATTTGTTTCCAATAAGAGTATCCATTCGTCTTTGGCATGAGTAT